>JABAKD010000108.1:0-35000 GCA_012845835.1 Undaria pinnatifida | reverse complement strand
CGCAACCCGTCAGCGACACTGCTCGCGCCCGCACCATCCTCACCCTTGCTCACAACTACACGTCGGCGCCACTGCGCTCGCCCGCACCACCCTCACCCCTGCTCACAACTCCCGTCACCACCACGTCACCATCCCCTCTTGCGCCCCCGCCGCTACAACTGTCCATCAACACCGGCGACTCCTTCGCGCCGTCAGTGGCGCTCTTCGGTTTGAGAAACCCACCAATGTGCGCCCGCTCCCCACCACCGCCGCGGCACCAGCACCCCTGCCGACACACGTTGGTCGACATGCAGCTCGCGACATAACCAATAGCAACTAATTGAGGAGCCGAGGACAGAAAATTCGAATTTGCTCCTGCTTTTCGCATACACACATCGACAAGGCCTTCAACCTCATACACTGCGCTTAGAAAATGCGTCCAGCGTGGCAGTTCCCAAACTGCTGAACACGCGCGAACGACCTCCCGTAAAAACATTGAAGCAGTGTATTGACAACCAGGTATATTTCACAAACACCATAATATCATAACTGAAACATAGATCTAAGGTACCTCGCAGCTTGCAAAGTTGAGTTTCAACCATTCAATCGGTCGTGCTCACAGCTGACGTTTTTCAATTTGTTATCGAAACTGCTTGTGCTAGCGAATGCAACAACTGCTCGTATCCTTACAAGTCCTCACTTGTGTTGAAGCGACTGTTCGTGAGTCTCCACGTGAGTCAGGCTCAGTTGCTCTAAATTGCGTCCGAAATCGCGCTTGCACTTCTTTCACACCCAGTTGCCGCTGCTTTGCTTCGCGGCGATTTTTCCGATAGGCAAAAGTGCTCTGCTCGCATGCGAAATGCGTGCAGGGACCAACAGGGACGCGGGATAACTTAGTTGGTCCGCATTTCGCGCGCGTTTTTTTCGTCGATTTGGATCATGCGGCTACGGCTTTTGGTATTGCTGCTCTACTGCTGCTGCCAAGGCTAGGCTTCTGCTACTGCTGATGTTGTCAGTTATTGGGGAGGAGGCAGCACGATACGCACTGCTCGATGGTGAGCACTTTTACATACATATGGTAAACCAGAGTTATGTTTTTCCAGTGCTTGCCGCTGCTGCTGCTGCTGCTGCTGCTGCTGCTGCTGCTGCGAGGTACACGATACGCTCCAGTATCACACTACAGCCCTCATGCCTCTCCACTCTCTGTGCTGTGCCGAACACTCGTGCTCAATGGCCTGGCCCTCGTTCATTCCTGAACCGTCACCGAAGTTGGCCCCGCAGCAGCAGATGAAGTCCTCGCCATCGGCGGGCTTTCCGCAGACGCTTTGTAGCGAAGCGGTCTTGCCGAAGGAGGGTTGTAGCAGGGTCCCTTCACCGTGGAGGCTGTGCTCGTTGTGACCACTCTCTCTTGCTCTCTCCCTTTTTCTCCGTTGCCCTGCGCAGTGCGTAGCTGGTGCGCAGGCTGCTGCTGCGCGACCTGGGGGCTGCGTGTCTGCTATGTACCCCCCCTGCCCCTTTATTATATACGATTTAGAATGGGGCTGTTTGCATAGGAAATTCTGTGGCGTGAGGGGGGGGGATGGGGTCTTCGTACCCCCCTCCCCCCTCTGGAAGGGTGAAAAAACGTTTTAGTACATAGGTGTCGAATTTTGCTTTTTTTGTGCGCCCCTGCGCTGTAGACTCCGCCAATAAACCGTTACTCCAAACTAATCCCTTTTTAGTTTTCCCGCGGAAAACACATCGATGCGTGTGTGTTCCATTTCCGCTTAATTCCGCCATGAAACCCGATGAACCCACACGTTGTTACCCGCGGCACGCATGTTACTGTACAAGGTCAATATCAAGTGTGATTCTTACCTTGATAATTTTTGGTTGTTTCGTGTATTCTTGTCTCACAGCAGCAATCTGTGACCACAGAATGTGTACCTCGTAGGATGAAGAATCAGCACGGGCACTGGGTGTACTGATCGTGTCATTGGGAATAGTATATAGTATATAGTATAGTAGAAACAACGGTTTAAAATGTGAAGGCAAGAACGCACACATTGATTATATCGTCAAACAAGTTGGCTTGCGCACGATGTGGTCACGGTAGGTTAGTGGGCTTTGATTATGCGAGTTAATGTGAGAACAACAACAACAACAGTGGGCAATGGTGTCCTTGGGGGCGTGCGTGTACTACATAGTGGTTACGAGTAGTTGTTTCAAGTTGGCATAACTTGGCATTCGAAGTCTCCCGAAGTAGTTGGTGCGGTGGTGCCCTCTTATTTTGAAAAATGAGAAATTCACTTGAGCTGTGAGACTGACCATAAAATGAATTTTTGATCAAAATTATTGGTATGTTATATTTTGTTATATTTTCTATTCCATTCATTGTCCTGGCACTACTCTCCTCCTCGCTCTCCCTCCCAGTAGTAACTCAGATCCGGGGTCACATAGCGCCCTTCCCATCCCCCCTGACTACCACGGCGGTGTGTGCCTTTATTTTCATCATTTTTATCGCGAGAAGAAGTCAGAATTTTTTCCCTTCGTCGACTCGCCTCGTCGAATTGCACCTACCCACGCTGCTACTAGGCGCTCTCAGCAGTTGGTTGATCACTTTTTGCATTGTTGCAAATACCATCAAATATCACCAAGCAAGGTGGAAATCCAACTCAAGGACCAGCGCCAGCAGTATTCGAGGGCAACCACAAGACCACCGAGACGACCGGCTGCATGTTGTGAATTAATATGTAGTCGTATTGTAAACCAAATGTTTTGTTCGCCCTTTTGTTATTTGCTGATGATGTTAGATTTACGATTTTTTTCGTTTTTCGTACATATATATGCGAATATGTTTCATTTTTTATTTTGTTTAGTGTTTTTTCTCGTTTTTGGTGCTCTAGCCCACAATAATGTGTTGCGGCTGGCTGCTTGTCGTCTTGTTCTCTCACAAACCAAAAAAAGAAAAGTATTATGATATAATATGGTACGATACATCCGTTAGATCGAGGATTTCGTCGACACCCTCATGTTGGCAATGCGTGTGTACTACTGCAATCCCTCGTTTTGTTGCATGTTCTTGTCTTCCTGAAGGATACCCGTGTATATACTAGATAATACCCCAGGATATACATGATAACCGATGCATTCTTTCCAAAAACGTCACATTTATCCCCTCAAAATATTGTATAGTTTCCCCGCCCCAACCTCCCCCCCCCCTATGATAAACCGGTGCATTTTTACTTTTCCCATAACCGTCAGATTTATCCCCTTAAAGGATTGATAGCTCCCACGCACAAATTGCCCGCCCGTCCGCCCCCCCCCCAGTCCCCCCTGCTCGCTTTTGATCAAAACCAGGCCCCACGTCCTTCAAAGCTCCGCCCTCCCGTCACCGGTTATTCGACTTACAGGATTCACTTGATGAACGGATACATTTCCCTCCACAGCTGTCAGATTTTGTCCCCCTCAGAAACGGCTTTCATTGTTTCCGCGCACAGACTGACTAACATCACTCTGTTGACCCTGATAGCTACTACACTGTAGTTGTAAGGGGAGTCGACAACCTATCCTTCATGAGGACACACAACCCGTTTGGAACTACAGCGTAGTTTGCGCCAGGGTCAACAGGGTGATGTTAGTCAGTCTGTGCGCGGAAACTATAAAACCCGTTTTTGACGGGGACAAAATCTGACAGCTAGCTGTGTGTGGAAGGAAATTCATCAGTTTATCAAGTGTATCGCTTAGTTTGTATAACCGGTGAGAGGACGGCAGAGTTTTTAAGGACGTGGGGGCCTGGGTTTGAACAGTAGGGAGCGGGGGGGGAGGGAAGGGGAGGGGAGGGGGCGGTTTGGGGGGGGGAGGGGATGGGGGCGGGGGGCGGTGGGGGAGAGGGGGGGGTGGGCCGGCCAACTCAATCTGTCGCGGCAACCATAAATCTTTCAAGGGGACAAATCTGACTGTTGTGGAAGGAATGCATTTGTTTATCATGTATATCCTGTGAGTTGTAGAACCAGTGAGGATATTTTGAAGGGACCGGGGGTGTCGTGGGTGGGTGGGGGGGGGTTCCAACAGCTTCAGGTCGCATAGGTGTAGGGGCTTGCTATACCCATGGTGCCAGGTCTAGGCGATGGTGCAGGTGGTGGGGAAGGAGGGGGCGTTGGGACGGGGGGGGTAGGAGCAACGACGTGGATAGCTAGAAATATAATGAGGTGCTATACAATATGTAACGCGTTTCACATTCGACAATAGCGCTCAAGCTGTGAACAAAGGCTGTACACTTGATGCCCTCATCTTCAAAAGTCTTACATCATTCTGCGCACGGGTACTATCGGCCCGTTTGTATGCTTGCTCGCGTTTGATGGTGAGCTATGTATACAATAACACCAACACAGTAGTTCTGTAGTGCTTGTCTAGTGGGGCAGGGGAGGGAGACAGAGCTAGACCACAGGTGGAAACGTATTTAAAGTACTACATATACCGCGGAGTGCAGGGGCATTTGCTAGTGGCGGGTCTGCTGTTGTTGTCGCCGACTGTATGGATTATTTTGCGAGATTGATTGTTATGGAACGACAAGTCCATTGCACAACATATAAACGGTATGACCGAAAGCAACTGGAGTAGGATGTTGATTGCTGGAAGTCGCGCTGACCCCAACTTCTCGCAATCAAAACCATGATGACATCTCAGGTTCGGAGCGACGAAATTACCCGAGATAACACGAGGGTCATCTATCCTATCGTGGACGATGAAGGTGTCACAGTCGTTTTGCCAAACTACAGGAGGCGTTTCCGCGCTCCTTCACCTCCAGTCTGCTCCCCGGAGGTGCGAAGTCCTTTCATGGGGATATGACATCGACACCGCTAGCGGCAGAAGAGACATCGTCGCGACCACGATGCTGTGCGTGTTGCTTGTGTCTACAGCGTTCGCGGTAAACGGTTTCACCAGTGCCATGCAACTGGTAAACGTCGAAACAGAGCTGTGCGACGCTCAGGACATCAAGCTGGCCGACAACCGAGCTCGCATGCACAATGTGACAAACTACGCGGCGGCGTTCAATTCAACGTCGTACAGGGTCAACCTGGCGAATGATGCGTTCGTGTCGGCGAATTACACGTACAACAGGCTAAGAACGGCATACACTTGGCCGGAAGCGTATGAGCTATCGGAAGATGAACGTCAGGTGGGCGTATTTAGGCAGAGGGGTATGACTGAGCAGCACCAATGATTTTTGATGTGATATGCGTTTGCTGTATGGACACTAAGAAACCGGCTTAAAAAGGGCAGGCTGGACTTCGCTGGAATAAACGAACTTTGGGAGCCGTTGTACTTAAGTTACTGACAAACAGAAACTCTTTCCCAAATAACAAATCCAGCCTGCGCCAGTGTGGCTGTTTCGTATTAGCTTATTCTAACTATGACCTGTACAATTTAAGGAAAGACGCTCAGTGAAGCGCATACAGGTGCAACCCTCTGTCTTTTGGTCGTAAAGCGCGGGGTTGGCTGCGCACGAGCCCGATCCACCTCGTACAGACGTCACCTGTTGTCACGAAGGATGCACTCGAACGCACCCATTTTTGATATATACGGCATCCAACAATGCGATCCCAACACAAATAAATAATGGATCTCTCTCTATTTGCCTCACGGCGTATACCAATGCCAAATAAATTGTACTATGGGTAGAAAGTTTCATATTTATAGCCTTCGCAGCCTTCGTAGCCTTCGTGCGCGTTATTTCCTACAACTTGCGGCAGCGATGTCACACACTATATACCTAAGAGTGTAAAGTCAACACGTGTTGATATCCTTTGCGTCCGCGCTCTTTCCGGTACCGTCTTACTGGTTTTGAACGGTACCCCAGGACCTCGAAACGGCGGCGATTGCGGGAGGCGATTACTGCGAACCCATCTGCGTCGATGGGGCCGTGGGAGTCATCGTTGGGATTTTTGGAGATCGGTGCCAGGAAGTACCGTGCCCAGACGTTGAATCAACCGAGCTCTTGGTGCAGTACGATGCGTCGCAGCAGGCTCTCGATCTGTTCGGCGTTCCCGTGACCGTCAACACGAGCCTGTTCGAGGCTGAAGTAGACACTTTGCTGAACGAGGCGACCAGCACTATCTCTGTTCTCGTGGAAAGGATCAACTTCGCGTCGTCGTGCTATGTCCTCTACCTTGCTTTCTTGGTGGTATTTCCGGCGCCGTTCGTCGTGTACAGGTATGTGCTGCGGCAGAATCCTTTGATTGGTGATGTTTCTCGGCAAAGGCTAGGGTAGTGGGAGATGTTTTACTGTCTTTTTCAGTACCGGATGTAGACCACTCGCCCGAGTGACCTTGCATCACCTCGCTCACGAACGGACCGTAAAACATACCTGGTACAACATGCTGTTGGCGCACCGAAACAAAAAGCAAACGGTTCCATCGGGTTGTATACCACGACTAATAAGGAGCACAAACACAACACCGAGCAAAAAGCCATCGCTGAAGTAGCGCTGAGACGTTGGAAAAGGAAACGAGGCGCCAAACAAGAGAGCTCTTACCGCGGACCTGGTGTCCCCCTCCCGGTTTACCAATAGCGTTTGAACCTGCAAGTGTCTGACCTTGACACCTCTGTCGTCCCAGCCATACTTCGACTTACATGTTACTGGACCGTAAAAAACACTTGTAGATAATGGCTCCAAACCCTGAGAGGTCGGCCGGGCCACCGGTAGGTATTCGTTGCCCGATGGTTGCCTGTAAGACGCTGAGTGTAGGATTTTTTCAAAGCGATCGTATCCAGCATATTCCTCCACGGTATCAAACATTGCCGTGTTTGCATAAAAGCCATACCCCATTCACGTCTACCCTTTTTCGATTCGCGCGCAGAAGGTTGCTACTAGTAGGTCAGTGGTACTCTAGTGTCCAATCCTGAGCGAATGCTGCTATTGGAGCCGTAACCTTTCCGGCATCTTTATAGTATTAATATCAATAGTATAAATAGTATGTGCATAGTATATTGCATACCATGGTAGGATATGATATTGTATATTTTATTGTATATTATATAGTATATTTTACGGCGGAGTCATCTCACGGTAGGGGTGACGCATATTCTGGGATGTTTTTTGAGCTCCTGACATATGGAGCTCATTATCATCATCAACATCATCAACATCAAGATCATCTTAGGGTTAGCTTCATCGTCATCACCCAAAATATTTGTTCGAAGGCATTCCTTCGCGCAACCCACCAAGCTTCTATGGCGTACAAGTATAATTAGTCCGATCAGATCCCAGGTATTAGGTACGCAAATACTCTTATCCGACCTTGGAACCGGTAGTTCCGCACTAGGGGAGGTGAAGCCGTTACGTTACCTTTTAAATAAAATCATGAACGTTTTCGCTCAAAAAGAGAAACCCCTTTCGCACTATACGGTACTCTAGAGGGATGCCTCTGGATCAACCCTAACCCTTTCCTGCCTTACTTGCAACTGGGTTCTTGGCACAACATTTGCCCAAGTATTACCTTTGAAATCGGACGCTCCCGTTGGTAAACAGCAGCGGTTACTTGGTAGGAAAAAGGGGTTGGTGAACGGCTTAACATGAGCTCGTGCACGAACAAGAACCCACCGGTATCCGCACCCCGGCTGCTATCCCTAATCGTGAAGCCGAAACCTGTGTATCCACTGTCGCTCGCACGAACTATCAGCGCACGTTTGTCCCTACGCACTTGATAACTTTTGCGACGAGCACTCGAACACTCGTATAGTACAGCTCCCCCCCCCCGTCCCCCGCCCCCGCCCCGTGCCCCCTGGCCTATATCGACATGGATGTGTAAGAAAAGGTCAGAGAACTATGGGCATCAACCAAACACGTACGCCCCTCCCCAGACCCTGACATGTAACATTATGACTCTTATTCGACAAACCCATCCTCCTCGAGGGCAGGGCTAACTGGAAGCACACATTTTACAACATCCTGGCCAACGTCAACAAGCCCATGTGGATCGCGATAGTTGTGGTCGTCTGGTACGCTCAGGGAGCGTTCAAGTCCATACTCAACTCCAACTTGTACAAGGTAACATGGGCCAACTTTGTTCAGGATCCATGCTGGGCTGACGCTTCCTTCCTGGTTGATACGGCAAGCACCATCAGCCAAACGTGCGTGAACATTACATCGGCGCACAACTTGTTCAGTCAGGCAAGCAACAACTACCGCTACTACGAAGCAGGTGAGAGAGGCAACCGAAGGCTTGGTTGGACGAGCTTGAATGTCAGTGAGACACAGCATTAGCGCTAAGAAATACTTTTATCCTTGCCATATTTGGCCCTTGCAACGTGGACACAAAGGTCACGCCACTAAGAAACCTTCTCCCATTGAGTTTATAGGCATGATAATTGCGGGCAATCGAAGCCTTCGACCGCGTCAACGAACGACACAAAGGTCTTTCAGTGGAACGATATAATCTAAAGCTGAGACCAAACCCGTTACGATTTCGTTATGCTAAAGTTAGATGTAGAGATGGCGAGGAGATACGTCGGCCCCAGGAAGACTGCGGCCGATAACTGCAAGAAACGTGACGATAAGCGCGTGTTGTGTGCATGTGTTGGTCAAACGTTACTGTTTTTAACTGGTAAAACCTATCGCAGTGGGTAGTCTATCCGAAGAGTATGCCCATGATTCACGCGGCATGCTTTCGGATGTTGGCATCATTGCATCATTATTGTACTATACGAGAGGGTAGGGCCCACGCCAGCGACGATGATACATGTATTTACTCATGTCGTGTTGAATGTTATGTGCTGCGCGTATTTGAAGATTAAATGTAGCGATTACTGCCACGTGGTTGATAACGTACGTCCTGTGCTAGTTCCTAAGCACTTTAGTTGGCCTCCGCCATGGTGGTTTCTAGAATGGTTCATGTGCACGCTGATTCTAACACGTGGTTTGCATAACAACGACAACAACAACAACAACAACAACATCAACAACAGCAACAACAACAACAACAACAACAACAAGATCCAAGACTTCCGATAAAAGGCAAGATTTAAAACCCATATCAAGATTTGTTTGGCCATTGTAATAGGGTACAATAGCCACAAACCAAACCGTTAGTGTCAAGGCACTATAAATAAACTTTTTTCAACGATACTGGGATGTTCCTCGGCTGGGGATGCTCTTTGGTCTCAACCACTGTATTCCGTAGCGCGCGTCTTCTACGGGTACTTCCCCAACTACTATCCACAAAGTACAGCAATTACTCGTGCATTAGTCCACTGGCATTCCCAGAGATCATAGGCCGAAGCATCCCACACGTTCCTACGCCCCTGTTCGGGCCCTCGGCCATTTTACGATGGATGTAGGGCAGGCAGGGGGGGCCGTTTTGACCTCAACCATTTTTTCTCATGGGGCTTCACACCGAGAATGTTCGAACCCCACTTGTCTGTACCATATGTTTTGCTGTTGGTGTTAGCAGTGTCAGTATGTCCAACCCAACACGAGAGCTGCGAAAAAGACGGTACCGTAAGGGGCGTTTAATTTACCTTTGGGGCCTTTCTTTGCACTGCCAGGGGTCACTCGCGCCAGGGACCCCCGTGTTCGTTTGATGTGGAAAAAATGAGAAGATTAGCGATTAGAGATTAGAGATTGGGGATTAGGGATTAGGTCTAACCCCCGTCTTTTCATTCTTCGACAGGAATCCGCAACGTAATGGTATGTTAGGTTGCGTCAATGAAATCACCTAGAGTGTCTTTGTGTTGGTGAGGTAAAGAGTCACCAGAGTAGTTTGAGTGCTGGCAGCCAGGCAGTGGAAATGGGGCTACCCTATCATGCCCTACAGTGGCCCCTAGCATAGTCTACACCGTTGATCCCCAGCTTACACCAATGGTCCTTAGCTTAGACTAGACCGTTACATTGTGCGACAGGCGGAATGTGCAACATTTTTTCTATCTGGATGGTGGGGGACAAACGACAAAGGCCAACCCGAGACCCTCGAGTGAGGGGCCTCAAACGCTATCCATGTATTCATGTTTTCATGTACATTCATGTACGAAGTATTCATGGACTCCTTCAGTACCATTCATCTCCGACATTGCACCATTTCCGCGACGTATTGCTATGTCTGGATTTGTTCGATGGTATGACAGTGGAGAACACTTGGGCGGCGGCTGGTCCAAGACGGGGTCCGTTCTACGCGGAGCCAGGTAAAATACATGTGTTCTTAGTTATCCCTGGAAATATCAATCACGATTTCGCGCGAGGTGCTGCTGCAAGCTCGCGGTAGCCTCGATAATGCCGATGGCCACAGGATTTTGAGTAAGGTCACCGTCCAGCAACTACTACACCTACATCGTTATCCGTTTACATTCCCATGAGGAATCCTGTGTCTCCACACAACCCGATGGTGATACAACTGTTTATAAATCCTCATCAACAATCCTGACGTCTGCGCACATCATGCATGGCAACTAATGATAATATTTGTCAACGCCTGCGAACCGCCAAGAAGATGAGATGTGACTGTCTCAAGGGGTGTTCATCCAAATCACTTCTGCGCCCCGCTAAATCTTACCTCGTCCACCAGTTGCGCCCGATTACGTTGAAGTCGCTGGCTGCTGCACGGACTGAATGTGGTCTCCGTCCTGCAAATCCGTGCAACGTTGTGCGGTCCACTTCCATAGGCAGGGTTAGGCCTAGGGTTAGGGTTGGGTGTATGGCGATCGTGTACTCTGCTCATCGCCGATCTCTTCCAACAGCTCGATCCGGCGTATATTTTTGCATGGTCGAAAGCACAGGATATAGTCTATATGAGATCAAAGACGTCGTCGAAACTGACATTAGCACGCGGCGTGCGATACCTCCATCGCGCTTGTTGTGTCTTCTCATTAGTCTAGGGATTTACGTCAGATAGACCAATGCACCTGCCATTGTGTGCTGTGATGAACTGCCAATTTTCGCCCTGCACAAAACACCCAAACTAACTGACCCACGGGCCAGACGAACGCCGTTAATGCAATTCAACATACCACTACTCCACCTCTGCGCTTCTTCGAGAAACCAAGCCTGTGGGTTCTCATTCAGCACTCCCGTGCACCCACCTTCCACAAGCCAAACAACATGAATCCCCCCTAATCTCCCCTCCCTCGTACTTGGATGAACGCTTAGACTATCCCTGTGCAAACCCTACCCCGCAATACCAGACGACGTGTTCGTAGAGGATTTTCCCGGGAACTGCTCCGCCTCCACTCTCCTGCAAGAAATTCAGCCAAGCGACGGAGAGGTTGACTGGTTTCCGTTGCTCTTCTACAGTGGCGCTGCCGCCGCCCTCCTCCTCCAGTTCATGCTGGCCAACTGGTTCATCTCCTGGTTCACTCTGCTGCGACCTCTTACGGTTTGCCGTGGCAGGATCATGCTCCCGTAAGTACAAAGTAGAGAGAGTCGCCGGTTAAGGTCAAGTTTTGCGTGAGGATGATGACATTTTTGAGCGACAAAACTTACTGCCCAAATTCGTTGTGTTTTATCGCTATATTCGTCTTGGCTATGTATCGGGTGCCTCGATCACGGAATCTTTATAGCCAGTCCCAGTTTTGTTTGATGTTGATGAAGTCAGGTTTTGGATATAAAGCAGAAGTCCTCAGTACTCAGGCGAGGAAGACCAACCTGTTCAGGTGCAACCCTCACCTGTCCTACGAGGTATCCTATCCTAGATCTACTCCTAGCACCATGAGCCCCATGGACGGGGAGGTAAATGTGGTGACAGTGTTGCAGTGCTGCTCCAGGTGGTAGATGTGGATTACCGGTCGTATACTGCTGCAAAATGAAAATGGATACGGTCGGGTCCAACATTCGACTAAGGGAACTTCACCGCAAAACATCCGACTGACGGAACTCTCCCATTAAACAGCTGTTGAACAGCTTGAGCAACAGCTAGAGCTAGACCGTGTTATTTCGCTCGTTAGATGAAATGCACTCATGTTGTGCCTATACCCAATGCGAGTTTGTGTCGAGTTCCGTGTACATTGGTTACCAGTGGCTAGTTTTGGGGCAAAGTACAGAGTTCCCCCTTGCTACGAACGCAACCTCTCCTGTTGGGAACTCCATATTTTTAGCGACCCTCTCTGTTGTAGCGTGACTGTACAGTTGTCCTCTTGTTTTGCACGGCATGGCGTACGCATTCGCCGATCTGAATCGGACGTTGATCATGTGAACCCCCATAACCTAGAGCAAAAAGCATTACCAGCTACCAGGTACACTACAACGACGTACGATCAACTCATTTTTTCTGCCGGATTTTTCACGACCGAAGCTCTTGGTTGCAAGAAGGCTGCGCACTTGTTGACACGTGTATCCAGACAAAGACAATTATGCCTATAGCAGGTACTGATGACCCGTGCCCTATAAAACCTGGACACATTTGGCATTGGACTGGTGCGGCAAGTTGTTCTGAGGTATTTCTTGGGCGATCGGATCTTCACAAGCACAGCTTTCATCGTATTCTTCGAGCGGTTTCAGCTTAGAAGTCGTAACAAAAAAAATCCCCATCCCGGTCCCCGAAGCCTTCCGCTGGAATAAAGATGCCGAATTGTTGTCATGCTCTGGGCAGAAAACGTTAACCATACTCTCGACGCCAAACCGGACACATTGCATAGTTACCGGAAGACCGGGCCAGCTAAGAAACGACAAAACGGAGATAGTTCTTCGGAATGCGCACCAGCACACTGGCACAGTACCTGTAGCACAGTACTTACTTGTAGCACAGTGGTTGTAGCACAGTAACTATAGAACTAGTCTGTAGTGAGGGTTACGGTTAGGGTTAGGAATGGACGTGGTTGACTCCTTTTTTGACGAATGCACGCTACGATGGGTGATTCATCGTTCGGCCATGACTAGCTCCACCAGCTAAAACTATAGACTGAACGCTGAAACAACCAACCCGAACTAAGGTATGGATCATTGTGCTGGACTTTGTCATTGCAGAGTTGGGGTCTCTCGTGCTAGCTATCGGAATTCCCACAACTGAACAACCTGAATCCGAAATATCACCCAGATCTCTTGTGAACGTTTTTCCGTAACCTTTTTGTTTGCCACGATCCGTAATCTGAGGTAGGTACAGCGAAGAGGAAGACCACAAGAATGGCCGAATCGGAAACGGCAACAGCTCCGTGACATCGTCAGAGCTAGACGTGCACGACGATGTCCGAGGCTTCATCCGAATGCGCGCTATCTTGCCTCTGATCATCCACACCGTGCTATTAGCGCTCGTTCTGTTCAACCTTGCGGTTGCGAGGAAAGATGAGGGCATGGATGAGAAGGTCTTGTGGTCAGCCCTCGGATTTGTCGCGTTGATAGTTCTAACAGCATGGTGTCTGTATCGACCTTCTGATGAGGTGTCCGGCGAGGTCGGGAGTGAATTCCCCCCCCCTCTCCGCACAAAAGTGGGCAAGTCTCGGCCGGCTCGTGTTCAATCTGGTGTTGAAGACGCGGGTAGTCACCAGTGGTCTTGAATGGTATGGAGATTTTTTTTTTTTGGGCTGATGTGTAAGGGCACGGTGATACGGGTGTTGTTATGTTAATGCACGACTTCAATGATCGGCCTTGAAACGGGTGTGGCGATGCATGACTGGACACATGCGGTATTGAAGCATATATTTGAAGCACAATCACAGTAGCCGTCAATTTATTTGAGGAGTATCGCGATTCACGACTATAAAGCAGTGGTCGCGAAGTGGTCGTGAAGGGTATGGGTATGTACTGCGACTGGTCATCGGAGTCTTGAAAGGTATGCTGGTGCACATTGTGTATACAGCGTTCGTTCAAAGCACAAACCTGAGGCTCTTCGATGTGTGATGCGCCCTTTAAGTGATAGTGCAAGGAATGTTGTCGTACTGTGGTCACGTAGTAATTATTTGTGGTAGTATGCACAGTTGCTGTCCAGATGACTTAATCTGCTTTGTACACAGTTTACTTGACCGATATGTGTGTGGATGATAGGCGAGTGCGTATGCTTCACTTTGTTGGTGCTTGGGTTGTGGGCAGGGTCGGTCTTAACTTGCGATTGGAATGTTTTGGTGGTCGGATGTTGCCGGCGCTTGGATTTGGGGGAATGCCCAGCCTTTGTGCTTGGAGTGTGTTTATTATCGGTATGTGATGTTGCTTGGCCCTGATGTGCCTTGATGTATGATGTGTGAACCATTCTGCAACAACGTTACCACTGTTTGGCCAAAACGTTTTAATTACTGGTTACGAGTATCAACCGAGTGACTAACTGATATCGTTCGAATCATCATTGTACGATGTATATGATTTGTGTGGGTGCACAATTCCTTTTGAATTCCTCTAGCCGATCCGGTTGTTCACCGGCTCAGTAATAACACCTTGCCTGAAAGTCGGCCTTCGTAAGGGGTACAGAGCTTCCCACTTGAAGAGCCTCATGCATAGGTGGTGTAGGTCTACCGTAGTGTATACCCACTCTGAGCCAAAAACGGAGCATAATTCGTGTATTGTGTAAGGGGTGACGACGCGTAGAGTGGATGTGACAGCTCCAGAAGGGGCAATGACTGTTCTGGAGTATTGTATACGCTAGCTCAGAGTACCATAGGTTCGGAGGTTCGGCAACGCCGTGATACTGGTTGCGTTGATGCTGGAAGAGGGGGTGTCCTAGTGCAGCGGGTGTACATATTAATATTATCATGTAGATTGGAGTCACCACTGGAGCGGGAGTGCCATGATGTATGTTGGTTAGAGGTAAGCTGTGTTAAGGAGCTGGCACTCGAACACAGCTAAGGTGGCTTCATCAAAGGATACCCTAACTCAGCTACTTACTACTGTAGCTTCCACATTATAAACTATGTTGGCTGAAATCATGCCATAAACAGATATTCCGGGATGAGGCCAATAGCTATATTTGTATAGCCGTGTTGATTGGAGGCATACGTAAAAGGGGCGCCTCGTATCTTAAGGGTTGGGTTAGCATGAGGGTTGCAGGTCAGGGTTGCTGTAGCTTCGGTGTTTTCTGGAGGCATGTTCCTGGGGTAGACGCCCTTCCACAACAGCAAGCGTTAACATATGGCGACGCTGTTGTTAGGCGTGCCTGAAGAGAGTCATAAAATTGTGAGGCAATAGCGCTTTGCAAGACAGCTTCCGTGATGTAACATCATCACATAGTGATAGGATAGGATGCGTACAGGCGTGTTCGGGTTAGGATAACATATGACGGAGATTATTATTTTACGCAGATTGTGTATGGAAGTTGAACGGAGGCATATCTCAAGCAGAATTATGTGCTCCCAGCTGCGTTGTTGACAACACACCGTTGGGTACAACATAACTTACGCATTGTCCGGTGACAAGCGGCTCTAGCACACCTATGTATCACCGTACGTGTGAATTAAGAGCATGCGAAGAGTTAATATGCATGCGTGGAAAAGGTTGTCTGTGTGTTGTGAGAAGCACGTGTTGTCCGGTTTCTCTCCCTCCGTTAGTCATGCACCATCGTCACTCAACAACTGCTACAACTGTCATTGTGGATCACGCTGTCGGCACATCCTTACTCTAACCTTACCTTAGGTTGGAAAAATATACCGCTGATGACAAAGAGTACCGTGAAAACTAACCCAAAGCCGTTGGTAAGAACGATCATCGACAGGCGTTACAAAGCCACACATAATTCAAAACCGAATAAACAGTTTGTTCATCGAAATTGTCGTCAGTGGGAAGTTGTTCTGAACGGTGTAGACTATTGGTTCACGTAACTTGTTTTCAATTGAAGAATTTCCCGTGATATATTAATATTAATAATAGTATTAGACTAATAATATCAATAGTAATAATTAGTAGTTAGTCTAGTCATTCGAACAAGGGTCCGCTTCGCTTTATCTTCAACTTTGAGTAATCGATAGGCGTGTCGTTTGTACTGAATCTTATACGTCTCAAAATATCTAGCAATCCTTTGTTTTAGTCCAAATTGTGTACAGCATTGGGAACAGCATTGTGTACTGCGAAGACATTTACCCGGAGTACCGTAGCGATTGAGGTTATGCTGGCTATACTCGATGTTCCACCGTGTAGTGGTTTGCACTTTATACCTCTGAGAATTGGCTTACGTCGTCCACGACACGAAACCAGTCACATGGTGATCAGAGGTGCACACATATCACAGTTTTCCTGGTACGTGTAGGGAGTGGCAACGCAAAAGCCTTGGCGACGACGAGCAGTCATCTACTTAACCCTAAGTTCGCGAGGCATTGTTTTTACAAGGTGGACTCGACTGGTGGTCTTATCGCTTAGAAACATCGCAACAATAGCAGCTGCTACGTGAGACCATTTGTCTGGCACACCTGTGTAGCGGACATCCAAGACTCACGGAATCTGTCGTTGTGGACATCGAGTTGGTTGTTCGATTAGTTTAGCTAGTCTAACTCTCGCACTTATCAGTCCGTGGAAAATACAAAGTGTGACCGGCGAGCTGAAGTATCGGGCCATATTGAGGGGAGGGCAAGGGGGTCTTGACTTGGGCGTTTGTACGGCCGATCCAATGACAAAACCTACCGTAGGGGGGGTTACTTTTGAGGGCGGTTTTCATAGTGTTTCGGGGTCACCCGCGCGAACAACCCCCCCTGTACCTTGTAGGTCTGAATCCTCTGTGCTGGTATATTTTGGCCATATGAACCCGCACTGGGATGGCTAGCTGCGGTGCGAGAAGCAAACCCGCCCGGAGTATTCTGCGGTGAGACAAGGAGTCACTCGTGCAAATAGCTCAAACCTAGTAGTTAAAACGCCCCCCCCCGCTACCGTAGCCTCGATTGAATTTCATGGCAATGTCATTGCAATGTCTTGGCAATGTCTTGGCAATGACATGGCAATGTGTTGTACGGCAATCTGGAAGTAAGTGTAGACGTAGACGGCTGACGTTTACGGCACCACTTCAACTGTTAGGTTTTCCTACTTTCTGGGAGAAGTTTAGGTTAGAATGCTCGTGTGAAAATCGGTTCTGCGCGCTCGGGTTCGAATATTTTCTTCCAAGGAAACGAACGATGCCATACATGTAAATATGCGATTTGCATGTCGATTTACAGTATCTTGATCAGTGTGCTGTATTTTTCAAAAATTTCTAATCCTCGCGACAGGGTTCTCAAGTTTCTTGCGTGCGGCACCTGTCTTTCCGCCCCTTTCTGTTAGATATACTCATAGCTCGGGTTCGAATATTTTCTTCCAAGGAAACGAACGATGCCATACATGTAAATATGCGATTTGCATGTCGATTTACAGTATCTTGATCAGTGTGCTGTATTTTTCAAAAATTTCTAATCCTCGCGACAGGGTTCTTAAGTTTCTTGCGTGCGGCACCTGTCTTTCCGCCCCTTTCTGTTAGATATACTCATATCGTATTGTGCTGCGTCCTGCCCCTCCCTCCTCACTACCCGCTGGGGAAAATCCGGGCGATGAGGACGCCTATACTGCGACACATGACTGAAGTCGCTTGTGCCCCGACTTTTCACCACAAACATAATATCACCCCTTTTCCCCATCGCCACGATACTTGCATGGGCAGCTACTGCAGTGTGCCTCCGCTTTGCCAAAGCATTCTAGCCAAACCCGACTGAGGATGTTGCAATAGCTTGTGATACTGCTTTGTGAAAAATCTTGTTATCGACGCGCCCCCCTCTCCTAGCTGCTGGGGCTTAGTTCTTGTTTCGACTGTACGTTCCGTGGATGGATGGGCTCAACGTTTGGTATATTTTCCCTGGAAATATTTGAAAAAAGAACGGCGTGTTACGTGCAAGGCTTGTATACGTAGAGAACACCGTGGGTGGACGAGTGAGTCAAGGTACGACCTCTCCTTCTTTCCGCGCCATTTGACCTTTCAACCTCCCAACAATGGATAATTATGCCATCCTTATTTCACGAACTGAACGTGATTGACAACGAGGGACCTTTTCAATCGACGCACCCAAGAGATCGTACATGCGCCTTTGTCGCGGGCTAACTTAACAGTTTGTATAGCCCTTGGTTACTAACGAAGGAGGTAGAAGTCCGCTATCGTACGATGATGTCAATTACAGTTAGGAATGCTTCTCACCTCACACTTCACTAAGGAAAATATCCTAGGGTTAGGGTTAGGGTTGTACACCCTAGTGCGCCTTTAATAATTAGTTCTGTTAAGATCTTTTCTGCAACCACATCCCTCAGACCCATAACGACCCCTCTGATAAATCTTGGTAACAACGTGTGGTGGAAACCTAAGAAATGCCGCCTCACACTCCTTCAAGGACGCCCTCTCCACGCCTTCGCCCAGGACTCGAACAAATACCACCATTCTGCCGGAGTTGTACACCCTAGTGCGCCTTTAATAATTTGTTGTGTTAAGATCTTTTTTGCAACAACATCCCCCAGACCCATAACGACCCCTTTGTCAAATCTTGTTAACAACGTGTGGTGGAAACCGAAGAAATGCCGCCACACACTCCTTCAAGGACGCCCACTTCACGCCCTCGCCCAGGACCTGAACAAATTCCAACATTCTGCCGGTGTTGTACACTCTAGTGCGCCTTCAATAATTTGTTGTGTTAAGATCTTTTTTGCAACACTATCCCTCAGACCCATAACGACCCCTCTGCAAATCTTGGTAACAACGTGTGGTGGAAACCGAAGAAATGCCGCCTCACACTCCTTCAAGGACGCCCTCTCCACGCCTTTGCCCAGGACTGGAACAAATACCACCATTCTGCCGGTGTTGTACACCCTAGTGCGCCTTTAATAATTAGTTGTGTTAAGATCTTTTTTGCAACACATCCCTCAGACCCATAACGACCCCTCTGCAAAATCTTGGTAACAACGTGTGGTGGAAACCGAAGAAATGCCGCCTCACACTCCTTCAAGGACGCCCTCTCCACGCCTTTGCCCAGGACTGGAACAAATACCACCATTCTGCCGGTGTTGTACACCCTAGTGCGCCTTTAATAATTAGTTGTGTTAAGATCTTTTTTGCAACACTATCCCTCAGACCCATAACGACCCCTCTGCAAATCTTGGTAACAACGTGTGGTGGAAACCGAAGAAATGCCGCCTCACACTCCTTCAAGGACGCCCTCTCCACGCCTTTGCCCAGGACTGAACAAATACCACCATTCTGCCGGTGTTGTACACCCTAGTGCGCCTTTAATAATTAGTTGTGTTAAGATCTTTTTTGCAACACTATCCCTCAGACCCATAACGACCCCTCTGCAAATCTTGGTAACAACGTGTGGTGGAAACCGAAGAAATGCCGCCTCACACTCCTTCAAGGACGCCCTCTCCACGCCTTTGCCCAGGACTGGAACAAATACCACCATTCTGCCGGTGTTGTACACCCTAGTGCGCCTTTAATAATTAGTTGTGTTAAGATCTTTTTTGCAACACTATCCCTCAGACCCATAACGACCCCTCTGCCAAATCTTGGTAACAACGTGTGGTGGAAACCGAAGAAATGCCGCCTCACACTCCTTCAAGGACGCCCTCTCCACGCCTTTGCCCAGGACTGAACAAATTCCACCATTCTGCCGGTGTTGTACACCTTAGTGCGCCTTTAATAATTAGTTGTGTTAAGATCTTTTTTGCAACAACATCCCTCAGACCCATAACGACCCCTCTGCAAATCTTGGTAACAACGTGTGGTGGAAACCGAAGAAATGCCGCCTACACACTCCTTCAAGGACGCCCCTCTCCACGCCCTTCGCCCAGGACCCTGAACAAATTCCACCATTCTGCCGGTGTTGTACACCCTAGTGCGCCTTTAATAATTAGTTGTGTTAAGATCTTTTTTGCAACAACATCCCTCAGACCCATAACGACCCCTCTGTCAAATCTTGGTAACAACGTGTGGTGGAAACCGAAGAAATGCCGCCTCACACTCCTTCAAGGACGCCCCTCTCACGCCCTTCGCCCAGGACCCGAACAAATTACCACCATTCTGCCGGTGTTGTACACCCTAGTGCGCCTTTAATAATTAGTTGTGTTAAGATCTTTTTTGCAACAACATCCCTCAGACCCATAACGACCCCTCTTGCCAAATCTTGTTAACAACGTGTGGTGGAAACCGAAGAAATGCCGCCACACACTCCTTCAAGGACGCCCACTTCACGCCCTCGCCCAGGACCCGAACAAATTCCAACATTCTGCCGGTGTTGTACACCCTAGTGCGCCTTTAATAATTTGTTGTGTTAAGATCATTTTTGCAACAACATCCCCTCAGACCCATAACGACCCCTTCTGTCAAATCTTGTTAACAACGTGTGGTGGAAACCGAAGAAATGCCGCCATCACACTCCTTCAAGGACGCCCACTTCACGCCCTCGCCCAGGACCCGAACAAATTCCAACATTCTGCCGGTGTTGTACACCCTAGTGCGCCTTTAATAATTTGTTGTGTTAAGATCTTTTTTGCAACAACATCCCTCAGACCCATAACGACCCCTCTGTCAAATCTTGTTAACAACGTGTGGTGGAAACCGAAGAAATGCCGCCACACACTCCTTCAAGGACGCCCCTCTCACGCCCTCGCCCAGGACCCGAACAAATTCCACCATTCTGCCGGTGTTGTACACCCTAGTGCGCCTTTAATAATTAGTTGTGTTAAGATCTTTTTTGCAACACTATCCCTCAGACCCATAACGACCCCTCTGCAAATCTTGGTAACAACGTGTGGTGGAAACCGAAGAAATGCCGCCTCACACTCCTTCAAGGACGCCCTCTCCACGCCTTCGCCCAGGACCTGAACAAATACCACCATTCTGCCGGTGTTGTACACCCTAGTGCGCCTTTAATAATTAGTTGTGTTAAGATCTTTTTTGCAACACTATCCCTCAGACCCATAACGACCCCTCTGCAAATCTTGGTAACAACGTGTGGTGGAAACCGAAGAAATGCCGCCTCACACTCCTTCAAGGACGCCCCTCTCCACGCCTTCGCCCAGGACCTGAACAAATACCACCATTCTGCCGGTGTTGTACACCCTAGTGCGCCTTTAATAATTAGTTGTGTTAAGATCTTTTTTGCAACACTATCCCTCAGACCCATAACGACCCCTCTGCAAATCTTGGTAACAACGTGTGGTGGAAACCGAAGAAATGCCGCCTCACACTCCTTCAAGGACGCCCCTCTCCACGCCTTCGCCCAGGACCTGAACAAATTCCACCATTCTGCCGGTGTTGTACACCCTAGTGCGCCTTTAATAATTAGTTGTGTTAAGATCTTTTTTGCAACAACATCCCTCAGACCCATAACGACCCCTCTGCAAATCTTGGTAACAACGTGTGGTGGAAACCGAAGAAATGCCGCCTCACACTCCTTCAAGGACGCCCCTCTCACGCCTTCGCCCAGGACCCGAACAAATTCCACCATTCTGCCGGTGTTGTACACCCTAGTGCGCCTTTAATAATTAGTTGTGTTAAGATCTTTTTTGCAACACATCCCTCAGACCCATAACGACCCCTCTGCAAATCTTGGTAACAACGTGTGGTGGAAACCGAAGAAATGCCGCCTCACACTCCTTCAAGGACGCCCCTCTCCACGCCTTCGCCCAGGACCTGAACAAATTCCACCATTCTGCCGGTGTTGTACACCCTAGTGCGCCTTTAATAATTAGTTGTGTTAAGATCTTTTTTGCAACAACATCCCTCAGACCCATAACGACCCCTCTGCAAATCTTGGTAACAACGTGTGGTGGAAACCGAAGAAATGCCGCCTCACACTCCTTCAAGGACGCCCCTCTCCACGCCCTTCGCCCAGGACCTGAACAAATTCCACCATTCTGCCGGTGTTGTACACCCTAGTGCGCCTTTAATAATTAGTTGTGTTAAGATCTTTTTTGCAACACTATCCCTCAGACCCATAACGACCCCTCTGCAAATCTTGGTAACAACGTGTGGTGGAAACCGAAGAAATGCCGCCATCACACTCCTTCAAGGACGCCCCTCTCACGCCCTTCGCCCAGGACTCGAACAAATTCCACCATTCTGCCGGTGTTGTACACCCTAGTGCGCCTTTAATAATTAGTTGTGTTAAGATCTTTTTTGCAACAACATCCCTCAGACCCATAACGACCCCTCTGTCAAATCTTGGTAACAACGTGTGGTGGAAACCGAAGAAATGCCGCCTCACACTCCTTCAAGGACGCCCCTTCACGCCCTTCGCCCAGGACCCGAACAAATACCACCATTCTGCCGGTGTTGTACACCCTAGTGCGCCTTTAATAATTTGTTGTGTTAAGATCTTTTTTGCAACAACATCCCTCAGACCCATAACGACCCCTCTGCAAATCTTGGTAACAACGTGTGGTGGAAACCGAAGAAATGCCGCCTCACACTCCTTCAAGGACGCCCCCTCACGCCCTTCGCCCAGGACCCGAACAAATACCACCATTCTGCCGGTGTTGTACACCCTAGTGCGCCTTTAATAATTTGTTGTGTTAAGATCTTTTTTGCAACACATCCCTCAGACCCATAACGACCCCTCTGTCAAATCTTGGTAACAACGTGTGGTGGAAACCGAAGAAATGCCGCCTCACACTCCTTCAAGGACGCCCCTCTCACGCCCTTCGCCCAGGACCCGAACAAATTCCACCATTCTGCCGGTGTTGTACACCCTAGTGCGCCTTTAATAATTTGTTGTGTTAAGATCTTTTTCTGCAACAACATCCCTCAGACCCATAACGACCCCTCTGTCAAATCTTGTTAACAACGTGTGGTGGAAACCGAAGAAATGCCGCCTCACACTCCTTCAAGGACGCCCACTTCCACGCCCTTCGCCCAGGACCCGAACAAATTCCAACATTCTGCCGGTGTTGTACACCCTAGTGCGCCTTTAATAATTTGTTGTGTTAAGATCTTTTTTGCAACACTATCCCTCAGACCCATAACGACCCCTTTGTTAAATCTTGGTAACAACGTGTGGTGGAAACCGAAGAAATGCCGCCTCACACTCCTTCAAGGACGCCCTCTCCACGCCTTTGCCCAGGACTAGAACAAATACCACCATTCTGCCGGTGTTGTACACCCTAGTGCGCCTTTAATAATTAGTTCTGTTAAGATCTTTTTTGCAACACTATCCCTCAGACCCATAACGACCCCTCTGCAAAATGTTGGTAACAACGTGTGGTGGAAACCGAAGAAATGCCGCCTCACACTCCTTCAAGGACGCCCTCTCCACGCCTTTGCCCAGGACCCGAACAAATACCACCATTCTGCCGGTGTTGTACACCCTAGTGCGCCTTTAATAATTAGTTCTGTTAAGACCTTTTTTGCAACCTCATCCCTCAGACCCATAACGACCCCTCTGCCAAATCTTGTTAACAACGTGTGGTGGAAACCGAAGAAATGCCGCCTCACACTCCTTCAAGGACGCCCTCTCCACGCCTTTGCCCAGGACTAGAACAAATACCACCATTCTGCCGGTGTTGTACACCCTAGTGCGCCTTTAATAATTAGTTCTGTTAAGATCTTTTTTGCAACACCATCCCTCAGACCCATAACGACCCCTCTGCAAAATCTTGGTAACAACGTGTGGTGGAAACCGAAGAAATGCCGCCTCACACTCCTTCAAGGACGCCCTCTCCACGCCTTTGCCCAGGACTAGAACAAATACCACCATTCTGCCGGTGTTGTACACCCTAGTGCGCCTTTAATAATTAGTTCTGTTAAGACCTTTTTTGCAACCTCATCCCTCAGACCCATAACGACCCCTCTGCCAAATCTTGGTAACAACGTGTGGTGGAAACCGAAGAAATGCTGCCTCACACTCCTTCAAGGACGCCCTCTCCACGCCTTTGCCCAGGACTAGAACAAATTCCACCAATTCTGCCGGTAGTTGTACACCCTAGTGCGCCTTTAATAATTAGTTCTGTTAAGACCTTTTTTGCAACCTCATCCCTCAGACCCATAACGACCCCTCTGCCAAATCTTGGTAACAACGTGTGGTGGAAACCGAAGAAATGCTGCCTCACACTCCTTCAAGGACGCCCTCTCCACGCCTTTGCCCAGGACTAGAACAAATTCCACCAATTCTGCCGGAGTTGTACACCCTAGTGCGCCTTTAATAATTAGTTGTGTTAAGATCTTTTTTGCAACACAATCCCTTAGACCCATAATGACCCCTCTGCCAAATCTTGGTAACAACGTGTTGTGGAAACCGAAGAAATGCCGCCTCACACTCCTTCAAGGACGCCCCTTCCGCGCCTTCGCCCAGGACCCGAACAAATACCACCATTCTGCCGGTGTTGTACACCCTAGTGCGCCTTTAATAATTTGTTGTGTTAAGATCTTTTTTGCAACACAATCCCTTAGACCCATAATGACCCCTCTGCCAAATCTTGTTAACAACGTGTGGTGGAAACCGAAGAAATGCCGCCTCACACTCCTTCAAGGACGCCCCTTCCGCGCCTTCGCCCAGGACCCGAACAAATACCACCATTCTGCCGGTGTTGTACACCCTAGTGCGCCTTTAATAATTTGTTGTGTTAAGATCTTTTTTGCAACAACATCCCCCAGACCCATAACGACCCCTTTGTCAAATCTTGTTAACAACGTGTGGTGGAAACCGAAGAAATGCTGCCTCACACTCCTTCAAGGACGCCCTCTCCACGCCTTTGCCC
Source organism: Undaria pinnatifida (assembly GCA_012845835.1). Lineage (NCBI taxonomy): Eukaryota > Phaeophyceae > Laminariales > Alariaceae > Undaria > Undaria pinnatifida. The sequence continues at coordinate 10,441 of JABAKD010000108.1, read as the reverse complement.
AGGACTAGAACAAATTCCACCAATTCTGCCGGAGTTGTACACCCTAGTGCGCCTCTAATAATTAGTTCTGTTAAGACCTTTTTTGCAACCTCATCCCTCAGACCCATAACGACCCCTCTGCCAAATCTTGGTAACAACATGTGGTGAAACCGAAGAAATGCTGCCTCACACTCCTTCAAGGACGCCCTCTCCACGCCTTTGCCCAGGACTAGAACAAATTCCACCAATTCTGCCGGAGTTGTACACCCTAGTGCGCCTTTAATAATTAGTTCTGTTAAGACCTTTTTTGCAACCTCATCCCTCAGACCCATAACGACCCCTCTGCCAAATCTTGGTAACAACGTGTGGTGGAAACAGAAGAAATGCTGCCTCACACTCCTTCAAGGACGCCCTCTCCACGCCTTTGCCCACGACTAGAACAAATTCCACCAATTCTGCCGGAGTTGTACACCCTAGTGCGCCTTTAATAATTTGTTGTGTTAAGATCTTTTTTGCAACACAATCCCTTAGACCCATAATGACCCCTCTGCCAAATCTTGTTAACAACGTGTTGTGGAAACCGAAGAAATGCCGCCTCACACTCCTTCAAGGACGCCCCTTCCGCGCCTTCGCCCAGGACCCGAACAAATACCACCATTCTGCCGGTGTTGTACACCCTAGTGCGCCTTTAATAATTTGTTGTGTTAAGATCTTTTTTGCAACACAATCCCTCAGACCCATAATGACCCCTCTGCCAAATCTTGGTAACAACGTGTGTGGAAACCGAAGAAATGCCGCCTCACACTCCTTCAAGGACGCCCCTTCCGCGCCTTCGCCCAGGACCCGAACAAATACCACCATTCTGCCGGTGTTGTACACCCTAGTGCGCCTTTAATAATTTGTTGTGTTAAGATCTTTTTTGCAACACAATCCCTCAGACCCATAATGACCCCTCTGCAAAATCTTGGTAACAACGTGTGGTGGAAACCGAAGAAATGCCGCCTCACACTCCTTCAAGGACGCCCTCTCCACGCCTTTGCCCAGGACTAGAACAAATTCCACCAATTCTGCCGGTGTTGTACACCCTAGTGCGCCTTTAATAATTAGTTCTGTTAAGATCTTTTTTGCAACACCATCCCTCAGACCCATAACGACCCCTCTGCAAAAATCTTGGTAACAACGTGTGTTGGAAACCGAAGAAATGCTGCCTCACACTCCTTCAAGGACGCCCTCTCCACGCCTTTGCCCACGACTAGAACAAATTCCACCAATTCTGCCGGAGTTGTACACCCTAGTGCGCCTTTAATAATTAGTTCTGTTAAGATCTTTTTTGCAACCTCATCCCTCAGACCCATAACGACCCCTCTGCAAAATCTTGGTAACAACGTGTGGTGGAAACCGAAGAAATGCCGCCTCACACTCCTTCAAGGACGCCCTCTCCACGCCTTTGCCCAGGACTAGAACAAATTCCACCAATTCTGCCGGTGTTGTACACCCTAGTGCGCCTTTAATAATTTGTTCGTGTTAAGATCTTTTTTGCAACACAATCCCTCAGACCCATAATGACCCCTCTGCCAAATCTTGGTAACAACGTGTGGTGGAAACCGAAGAAATGCCGCCTCACACTCCTTCAAGGACGCCCCCTCCGCGCCTTCGCCCAGGACCCGAACAAATACCACCATTCTGCCGGTGTTGTACACCCGTAGTGCGCCTTTAATAATTTGTTCGTGTTAAGATCTTTTTTGCAACACAATCCCTCAGACCCATAATGACCCCTCTGCCAAATCTTGGTAACAACGTGTGGTGGAAACCGAAGAAATGCCGCCTCACACTCCTTCAAGGACGCCCCCTCCGCGCCTTCGCCCAGGACCCGAACAAATACCACCATTCTGCCGGTGTTGTACACCCTAGTGCGCCTTTAATAATTTGTTGTGTTAAGATCTTTTTTGCAGCACAATCCCTCAGACCCATAATGACCCCTCTGCCAAATCTTGGTAACAACGTGTGGTGGAAACCGAAGAAATGCCGCCTCACACTCCTTCAAGGACGCCCCCTCCGCGCCTTCGCCCAGGACCCGAACAAATACCACCATTCTGCCGGTGTTGTACACCGTAGTGCGCCTTTAATAATTTGTTGTGTTAAGATCTTTTTTGCAACACAATCCCTCAGACCCATAATGACCCCTCTGCCAAATCTTGGTAACAACGTGTGGTGGAAACCGAAGAAATGCCGCCTCACACTCCTTCAAGGACGCCCCCTCCGCGCCTTCGCCCAGGACCCGAACAAATACCACCATTCTGCCGGTGTTGTACACCGTAGTGCGCCTTTAATAATTTGTTGTGTTAAGATCGTTTTTGCAACACAATCCCTCAGACCCATAATGACCCCTCTGCCAAATCTTGGTAACAACGTGTGGTGGAAACCGAAGAAATGCCGCCTCACACTCCTTCAAGGACGCCCCCTCCGCGCCTTCGCCCAGGACCCGAACAAATACCACCATTCTGCCGGTGTTGTACACCCTAGTGCGCCTTTAATAATTGTTCGTGTTAAGATCTTTTTTGCAACACAATCCCTCAGACCCATAATGACCCCTCTGCCAAATCTTGGTAACAACGTGTGGTGGAAACCGAAGAAATGCCGCCTCACACTCCTTCAAGGACGCCCCTCCGCGCCTTCGCCCAGGACCCGAACAAATACCACCATTCTGCCGGTGTTGTACACCCTAGTGCGCCTTTAATAATTTAGTTGTGTTAAGATCTTTTTTGCAACACAATCCCTCAGACCCATAACTGACCCCTCTGCCAAATCTTGGTAACAACGTGTGGTGGAAACCGAAGAAATGCCGCCTCACACTCCTTCAAGGACGCCCCTCTCCGCGCCTTCGCCCAGGACCCGAACAAATACCACCATTCTGCCGGTGTTGTACACCCTAGTGCGCCTTTAATAATTAGTTGTGTTAAGATCTTTTTTGCAACACCATCCCTCAGACCCATAACTGACCCCTCTGCCAAATCTTGGTAACAACGTGTGGTGGAAACCGAAGAAATGCCTGCCTCACACTCCTTCAAGGACGCCCCTCTCCGCGCCTTCGCCCAGGACCTAGAACAAATACCACCAATTCTGCCGGTGTTGTACACCCTAGTGCGCCTTTAATAATTAGTTCTGTTAAGATCTTTTTTGCAACACCATCCCTCAGACCCATAACTGACCCCTCTGCCAAATCTTGGTAACAACGTGTGGTGGAAACCGAAGAAATGCCGCCTCACACTCCTTCAAGGACGCCCCCTCCGCGCCTTCGCCCAGGACCGAACAAATACCACCATTCTGCCGGTGTTGTACACCCTAGTGCGCCTTTAATAATTAGTTCGTGTTAAGATCCTTTTTTGCAACCTCATCCCTCAGACCCATAATGACCCCTCTGCCAAATCTTGGTAACAACGTGTGGTGGAAACCGAAGAAATGCCGCCTCACACTCCTTCAAGGACGCCCTCTCCGCGCCTTCGCCCAGGACCCGAACAAATACCACCATTCTGCCGGTGTTGTACACCGTAGTGCGCCTTTAATAATTTGTTGTGTTAAGATCTTTTTTGCAACACAATCCCTCAGACCCATAATGACCCCTCTGCCAAATCTTGTTAACAACGTGTGGTGGAAACCGAAGAAATGCCGCCTCACACTCCTTCAAGGACGCCCCCTCCGCGCCTTCGCCCAGGACCCGAACAAATACCACCATTCTGCCGGTGTTGTACACCCTAGTGCGCCTTTAATAATTTGTTCGTGTTAAGATCTTTTTTGCAACACAATCCCTCAGACCCATAATGACCCCTCTGCCAAATCTTGGTAACAACGTGTGGTGGAAACCGAAGAAATGCCGCCTCACACTCCTTCAAGGACGCCCCTCTCCGCGCCTTCGCCCAGGACCCGAACAAATACCACCATTCTGCCGGTGTTGTACACCCTAGTGCGCCTTTAATAATTTGTTGTGTTAAGATCTTTTTTGCAACCTCATCCCTCAGACCCATAACGACCCCTCTGCCAAATCTTGGTAACAACATGTGGTGGAAACCGAAGAAATGCTGCCTCACACTCCTTCAAGGACGCCCTCTCCACGCCTTTGCCCAGGACCTAGAACAAATTCCACCAATTCTGCCGGAGTTGTACACCCTAGTGCGCCTTTAATAATTAGTTCTGTTAAGATCTTTTTTGCAACCTCATCCCTCAGACCCATAACGACCCCTCTGCAAAATCTTGGTAACAACGTGTGGTGGAAACCGAAGAAATGCCGCCTCACACTCCTTCAAGGACGCCCTCTCCACGCCTTTGCCCAGGACTAGAACAAATTCCACCAATTCTGCCGGTGTTGTACACCCTAGTGCGCCTTTAATAATTAGTTCTGTTAAGATCTTTTTTGCAACACCATCCCTCAGACCCATAACGACCCCTCTGCAAAATCTTGGTAACAACGTGTGTTGGAAACCGAAGAAATGCCGCCTCACACTCCTTCAAGGACGCCCTCTCCACGACTTTGCCCAGGACTAGAACAAATACCACCATTCTGCCGGTGTTGTACACCCTAGTGCGCCTTTAATAATTAGTTCTGTTAAGACCTTTTTTGCAACCTCATCCCTCAGACCCATAACGACCCCTCTGCCAAATCTTGGTAACAACGTGTGGTGGAAACCGAAGAAATGCCGCCTCACACTCCTTCAAGGACGCCCTCTCCACGCCTTTGCCCAGGACTAGAACAAATACCACCATTCTGCCGGTGTTGTACACCCTAGTGCGCCTTTAATAATTAGTTCTGTTAAGACCTTCTTTGCAACCTCATCCCTCAGACCCATAACGACCCCTCTGCCAAATCTTGGTAACAACGTGTGGTGGAAACCGAAGAAATGCAGCCTCACACTCCTTCAAGGACGCCCTCTCCACGCCTTTGCCCAGGACTGGAACAAATTCCACCAATTCTGCTGGAGTTGTACACCCTAGTGCGCCTTTAATAATTAGTTCTGTTGAGATCTTTTTTGCAACCTCATCCCTCAGACCCATAACGACCCCTCTGCCAAATCTTGGTAACAACATGTGGTGGAAACCGAAGAAATGCTGCCTCACACTCCTTCAAGGACGCCCTCTCCACGCCTTTGCCCAGGACTAGAACAAATTCCACCAATTCTGCCGGAGTTGTACACCCTAGTGCGCCTTTAATAATTAGTTCTGTTAAGACCTTTTTTGCAACCTCATCCCTCAGACCCATAACGACCCCTCTGCCAAATCTTGGTAACAACGTGTGGTGGAAACCGAAGAAATGCTGCCTCACACTCCTTCAAGGACGCCCTCTCCACGCCTTTGCCCAGGACTAGAACAAATTCCACCAATTCTGCCGGAGTTGTACACCCTAGTGCGCCTTTAATAATTAGTTCTGTTAAGATCTTTTTTGCAACCTCATCCCTCAGACCCATAACGACCCCTCTGCCAAATCTTGGTAACAACATGTGGTGGAAACCGAAGAAATGCTGCCTCACACTCCTTCAAGGACGCCCTCTCCACGCCTTTGCCCAGGACTAGAACAAATTCCACCAATTCTGCCGGAGTTGTACACCCTAGTGCGCCTTTAATAATTAGTTCTGTTAAGACCTTTTTTGCAACCTCATCCCTCAGACCCATAACGACCCCTCTGCCAAATCTTGGTAACAACATGTGGTGGAAACCGAAGAAATGCTGCCTCACACTCCTTCAAGGACGCCCTCTCCACGCCTTTGCCCAGGACTAGAACAAATTCCACCAATTCTGCCGGAGTTGTACACCCTAGTGCGCCTTTAATAATTAGTTCTGTTAAGATCTTTTTTGCAACCTCATCCCTCAGACCCATAACGACCCCTCTGCCAAATCTTGGTAACAACATGTGGTGGAAACCGAAGAAATGCTGCCTCACACTCCTTCAAGGACGCCCTCTCCACGCCTTTGCCCAGGACTAGAACAAATTCCACCAATTCTGCCGGAGTTGTACACCCTAGTGCGCCTTAAATAATTAGTTCTGTTAAGATCTTTTTTGCAACCTCATCCCTCAGACCCATAACGACCCCTCTGCCAAATCTTGGTAACAACGTGTGGTGGAAACCGAAGAAATGCTGCCTCACACTCCTTCAAGGACGCCCTCTCCACGCCTTTGCCCAGGACTAGAACAAATTCCACCAATTCTGCCGGAGTTGTACACCCTAGTGCGCCTTTAATAATTAGTTCTGTTGAGATCTTTTTTGCAACCTCATCCCTCAGACCCATAACGACCCCTCTGCCAAATCTTGGTAACAACATGTGGTGGAAACCGAAGAAATGCTGCCTCACACTCCTTCAAGGACGCCCTCTCCACGCCTTTGCCCAGGACTAGAACAAATTCCACCAATTCTGCCGGAGTTGTACACCCTAGTGCGCCTTTAATAATTAGTTCTGTTAAGATCTTTTTTGCAACCTCATCCCTCAGACCCATAACGACCCCTCTGCCAAATCTTGGTAACAACATGTGGTGGAAACCGAAGAAATGCTGCCTCACACTCCTTCAAGGACGCCCTCTCCACGCCTTTGCCCAGGACTAGAACAAATTCCACCAATTCTGCCGGAGTTGTACACCCTAGTGCGCCTTTAATAATTAGTTCTGTTAAGATCTTTTTTGCAACCTCATCCCTCAGACCCATAACGACCCCTCTGCCAAATCTTGGTAACAACATGTGGTGGAAACCGAAGAAATGCTGCCTCACACTCCTTCAAGGACGCCCTCTCCACGCCTTTGCCCAGGACTAGAACAAATTCCACCAATTCTGCCGGAGTTGTACACCCTAGTGCGCCTTTAATAATTAGTTCTGTTAAGACCTTTTTTGCAACCTCATCCCTCAGACCCATAACGACCCCTCTGCCAAATCTTGGTAACAACGTGTGGTGGAAACCGAAGAAATGCTGCCTCACACTCCTTCAAGGACGCCCTCTCCACGCCTTTGCCCAGGACTAGAACAAATTCCACCAATTCTGCCGGAGTTGTACACCCTAGTGCGCCTTTAATAATTAGTTCTGTTAAGATCTTTTTTGCAACCTCATCCCTCAGACCCATAACGACCCCTCTGCCAAATCTTGGTAACAACGTGTGGTGGAAACCGAAGAAATGCTGCCTCACACTCCTTCAAGGACGCCCTCTCCACGCCTTTGCCCAGGACTAGAACAAATTCCACCAATTCTGCCGGAGTTGTACACCCTAGTGCGCCTTCAATAATTAGTTCTGTTAAGACCTTTTTTGCAACCTCATCCCTCAGACCCATAACGACCCCTCTGCCAAATCTTGGTAACAACGTGTGGTGGAAACCGAAGAAATGCTGCCTCACACTCCTTCAAGGACGCCCTCTCCACGCCTTTGCCCAGGACTAGAACAAATTCCACCAATTCTGCCGGAGTTGTACACCCTAGTGCGCCTTTAATAATTAGTTCTGTTAAGATCTTTTTTGCAACCTCATCCCTCAGACCCATAACGACCCCTCTGCCAAATCTTGGTAACAACGTGTGGTGGAAACCGAAGAAATGCTGCCTCACACTCCTTCAAGGACGCCCTCTCCACGCCTTTGCCCAGGACTAGAACAAATTCCACCAATTCTGCCGGAGTTGTACACCCTAGTGCGCCTTTAATAATTAGTTCTGTTAAGACCTTTTTTGCAACCTCATCCCTCAGACCCATAACGACCCCTCTGCCAAATCTTGGTAACAACGTGTGGTGGAAACCGAAGAAATGCTGCCTCACACTCCTTCAAGGACGCCCTCTCCACGCCTTTGCCCAGGACTAGAACAAATTCCACCAATTCTGCCGGAGTTGTACACCCTAGTGCGCCTTTAATAATTAGTTCTGTTAAGACCTTTTTTGCAACCTCATCCCTCAGACCCATAACGACCCCTCTGCCAAATCTTGGTAACAACGTGTGGTGGAAACCGAAGAAATGCTGCCTCACACTCCTTCAAGGACGCCCTCTCCACGCCTTTGCCCAGGACTAGAACAAATTCCACCAATTCTGCCGGAGTTGTACACCCTAGTGCGCCTTCAATAATTAGTTCTGTTAAGATCTTTTTTGCAACCTCATCCCTCAGACCCATAACGACCCCTCTGCCAAATCTTGGTAACAACATGTGGTGGAAACCGAAGAAATGCTGCCTCACACTCCTTCAAGGACGCCCTCTCCACGCCTTTGCCCAGGACTAGAACAAATTCCACCAATTCTGCCGGAGTTGTACACCCTAGTGCGCCTTTAATAATTAGTTCTGTTAAGACCTTTTTTGCAACCTCATCCCTCAGACCCATAACGACCCCTCTGCCAAATCTTGGTAACAACGTGTGGTGGAAACCGAAGAAATGCTGCCTCACACTCCTTCAAGGACGCCCTCTCCACGCCTTTGCCCAGGACTAGAACAAATTCCACCAATTCTGCCGGAGTTGTACACCCTAGTGCGCCTTTAATAATTAGTTCTGTTAAGATCTTTTTTGCAACCTCATCCCTCAGACCCATAACAACCCCTCTGCCAAATCTTGGTAACAACGTGTGGTGGAAACCGAAGAAATGCTGCCTCACACTCCTTCAAGGACGCCCTCTCCACGCCTTTGCCCAGGACTAGAACAAATTCCACCAATTCTGCCGGAGTTGTACACCCTAGTGCGCCTTTAATAATTAGTTCTGTTAAGATCTTTTTTGCAACCTCATCCCTCAGACCCATAACGACCCCTCTGCCAAATCTTGGTAACAACGTGTGGTGGAAACCGAAGAAATGCTGCCTCACACTCCTTCAAGGACGCCCTCTCCACGCCTTTGCCCAGGACTAGAACAAATTCCACCAATTCTGCCGGAGTTGTACACCCTAGTGCGCCTTTAATAATTAGTTCTGTTAAGATCTTTTTTGCAACCTCATCCCTCAGACCCATAACGACCCCTCTGCCAAATCTTGGTAACAACGTGTGGTGGAAACCGAAGAAATGCTGCCTCACACTCCTTCAAGGACGCCCTCTCCACGCCTTTGCCCAGGACTAGAACAAATTCCACCAATTCTGCCGGAGTTGTACACCCTAGTGCGCCTTTAATAATTAGTTCTGTTAAGACCTTTTTTGCAACCTCATCCCTCAGACCCATAACGACCCCTCTGCCAAATCTTGGTAACAACGTGTGGTGGAAACCGAAGAAATGCTGCCTCACACTCCTTCAAGGACGCCCTCTCCACGCCTTTGCCCAGGACTAGAACAAATTCCACCAATTCTGCCGGAGTTGTACACCCTAGTGCGCCTTTAATAATTAGTTCTGTTAAGACCTTTTTTGCAACCTCATCCCTCAGACCCATAACGACCCCTCTGCCAAATCTTGGTAACAACGTGTGGTGGAAACCGAAGAAATGCTGCCTCACACTCCTTCAAGGACGCCCTCTCCACGCCTTTGCCCAGGACTAGAACAAATTCCACCAATTCTGCCGGAGTTGTACACCCTAGTGCGCCTTTAATAATTAGTTCTGGTAAGATCTTTTTTGCAACCTCATCCCTCAGACCCATAACGACCCCTCTGCCAAATCTTGGTAACAACGTGTGGTGGAAACCGAAGAAATGCTGCCTCACACTCCTTCAAGGACGCCCTCTCCACGCCTTTGCCCAGGACTAGAACAAATTCCACCAATTCTGCCGGAGTTGTACACCCTAGTGCGCCTTTAATAATTAGTTCTGCTAAGACCTTTTTTGCAACCTCATCCCTCAGACCCATAACGACCCCTCTGCCAAATCTTGGTAACAACGTGTGGTGGAAACCAAAGAAATGCCGCCTCACACTCCTTCAAGGACGCCCCCTTCACGCCCTCGCCCAGGACCCGAACAAATTCCACCATTCTGCCGGTGTTGTACACCCTAGTGCGCCTTTATTAATTTGTTGTGTTAAGATCTTAGGGTTAGGGTTAGGGTTAGGGTTAGGGTTAGGGTTAGGGTTAGGGTTAGGGTTGTACACCCTAGTGCGCCTTTAATAATTAGTTGTGTTAAGATCTTTTTTGCAACAACATCCCCCAGACCCATAACGACCCCTTTGTCAAATCTTGGTACCAACGTGTGGTGGAAACCGAAGAAATGCCGCCACACACTCCTTCAAGGACGCCCTCTTCACGCCCTCGCCCAGGACCCGAACAAATTCCACCATTCTGCCGGTGTTGTACACCCTAGTGCGCCTTTAATAATTAGTTGTGTTAAGATCGTTTTTGCAACAACATCCCCCAGACCCATAACGACCCCTTTGTCAAATCTTGGTAACAACGTGTGGTGGAAACCAAAGAAATGCCGCCTCACACTCCTTCAAGGACGCCCTCTTCACGCCCTCGCCCAGGACCCGAACAAATTCCACCATTCTGCCGGTGTTGTACACCCTAGTGCGCCTTTAAAAATTAGTTGTGTTAAGATCGTTTTTGCAACAACATCCCC
>JABAKD010000107.1:0-229020 GCA_012845835.1 Undaria pinnatifida | reverse complement strand
CCATAAAAAAAATGAATACTTTGGAGGGCGCTTCACGGATCAGGTCAGCAGGTTTCCAAAATCTCAGTGGGTAGAGGCTGGGAGGGTCAGGAGGTTTTCTAAATCTCACGGGTCGAGTACGGAGGTATTCAATGATCACGGGTCGGGTCGGGTTTGGTCGGGTCGGGTCGGGTCGGGTCGGGTCGGGTCGGGTCGGGTCGGGTCGGGTCGGGTCGGGTCGGGTCGGGTCGGGTCGGGTCGGGTCGGGTCGGGTCGGGTCGGGTCGGGTCACCTTGACTAGGTTCAACCCGTGAGAAGTTATCCGACCCGTGAAAAACACCTGAACATTTTGGCCACACCATGTGATTGTACTCCCTACCGTAGCATGCGACCATCACAGTTTCCCGCGTCTAGAACGTCCGTTCCTCTTCCCCCGCCCCCCCCCCCTGCTCCGCCTCGAAATAGATGCGTGGTGAATGGTCAAATGACTAAGGCAAGCAACAAATGAGTACGCTCTCACCCCCTCCGCCCTGTCCCGCAATCATTCAAGGCTTGAATCGCGGATCATGACCCGGCCCGCGAGTTGGATTAGGAGGCTTTTCAAAAACCCGCGGATCGAGTCCGGTCGGACCCGGAGGCATTTCAAAAACCCGCAGGTCGAGTCGGGTCGGGTCGGGTCAGGAGGTTTCCGTATATCACGGGATTGGGGCCGGGTCACCCTGTGACGGGATCCTACCAGCGGGAATCGATCTGACCCGTGAAAAAAAAAACTGCAGTCATTGCTTGCTCTCGAGGCCCATCGATCGCACCATCCCTGAGCAGCCGTCTCCGTCTCTCTCTCTATTACCTCATCCCATGCCTCGATCTCCGTCGATATTGAGCCCGCGCCAACCCACAAAAAGCGTCGATCGGGTCGGTGAGCTTGATATACCTCGTGGCCAAGAAGGTGGGGACTTGCCCTTGCCCTTACCTCCCGAGTGTCACAAGACCTTCGCCATGGAAAAAGCCCACCGGCACCGGGTGCGACGACTATTTCATCCACGAGTATCCGTTTCATCGTCAGCTGTTGCGAAGATCTCTTCCCCCTGCACGGTCTGCATCACCGGCATACGCCCCGGGGCGAAGGGCCTGACTGGGGTACGACACACTCAAGCACTTCGCCCCGGGGCGTATGTCGACGATGCAGGCCGTGCAGGGAGAGGCAATCTTCAGAAAGCTGAACATGAAAGAACACTCGTGGGAGAAATAGTCATCCCAGCCGGCACGGTTGGCAGTTCCGACGCGGACAGAGTCCTGCAGAGACCTGAACCAGGACCCTCCTCCGGTGGTCGCGGCCTCCTTTTCTATCTCGTCCATGGTTGCAAACGCCGGGTAACTCTCCTTAGAGAGAGGGCGCGTCCCCTTCCGCTAAACGTGCTGCGTGAGCCTCAGCGCCGATCACTTCGCAAACATCTCCCAGAAGGACAGATATCACCAAGGAAAAGCAAAAAGTAGTTGACACAATAGTACACTGTGGTGTCATACCCGCCTAAACCTCGTCGAGGGTGTGTGGCAATGATAGATCTTACCCGCTCGTCTGACAAAAATTGCAGAGAGACGGGGACGTGTGCCACGACCATGGAGATATCAAAAAATATACCGTTTTTTGGCGAAGACCATTTTCTGAATGACGGGGCTCCTCAACCTGCTATTAATAATACTATCGTCGGAATTTTGTTCTTACTTTTTTCGATATTATTTGTTGGTACAAGGACACTAATAGGGGCCATCAGTTTGTCCATCGGTTTGCATTTCGAGGTTGCTGGTTGCACATAGCAATGCCCACTGAGCTGCTGAATCACGTGACCGGGCAGGAGATTTCTAAATCTCACGAGTCAGGAGGTAGTCAATGCTCAGGGGTCAGGCCGGGCCGGACCGGGTCGGGTCGGGCCGGGTCGGTTCGGGCCGGGTCGGGTCGGGTCGGGTCGGGCCGGGTCGGGTCGGGTCGGGTCGGGTCGGGTCGGGTCGGGTCGGGTCGGGTCGGGTCGGGTCGGGTCGGGTCGGGTCGGGTCGGGTCGGGTCGGGTCGGGTCGGGTCGGGTCGGGTCGGGTCGGGTCGGGTCGGGTCGGGTCGGGTCGGGTCGGGTCGGGTCGGGTCGGGTCGGGTCGGGTCGGGTTGGGTCGGGTCGGGTCGGGTCGGATCGGGTCGGGTCGGGTCGGGTCGGGTCGGGTCGGGTCGGGTCGGGTCGGGTCGGGTCGGGTCGGGTCGGGTCGGGTCGGGTCGGGTCGGGTCGGGTCGGGTCGGGTCGGGTCGGGTCGGGTCGGGTCGGGTCGGGTCGGGTCGGGTCGGGTCGGGTCGGGTCGGGTCGGGTCGGGTCGGGTCGGGTCGGGTCGGGTCGGGTCGGGTCGGGTCGGGTCGGGTCGGGTCGGGTCGGGTCGGGTCGGGCCGGGTCGGGTCGGGTCGGGTCGGGTCGGGTCGGGTCGGGTAACCCTCCGTCGGTCCGACGCGTGAGAAATTATCCTATCCGTAAGAAGCCCTTAATATTTTGGCCAAACCTTGTTTTTCTACACTTATATAGCAGCATACAAAAATCACAGTTTCCCGCCTCCAGGATTTCGGTCCCTCTCCCCACCCCCCCCCCCCCGCCCCCCTGTCCCGCAATCATTGCTTGCTCTTGAGGCTCATCGGCCACACCAATCCAGAGCAGCTCTCTCCCTCTCTCTCTTTCCCCCGCTTATGTGTCTATCTCCATCGATAGTGAGCCCGCGAGAATCCGAAAAAAACGTCGGGTCGGTTAACTTGGTTTACCTTGTGGCCAAAAAACAAAAGAAAAAAGAGATGAAGACTTGCCCTTGCCCTTACCCCGAGCACCACAAGACCTCCGACATGAGAAGCCTAACGGCACCGAATGCGACGACTGTTTGATCCACGAGTGTCCCTATCATGGTCAGCGCTTACGAAGACCGCCCCCCCCCATGCACGGCCTGCATCACCAACATACGCCCCGCGGGGCGAACGCCTGACTGGGGTACGACACACCCAGGCACTTCGTCCCGGGGCGTATGTCGACGATGCAGGCCGTGCAGGGAGGGAACAATCTTCGGAAAGCTGAACATGAAAGAACACTCGTGGGAGAAGAAGTCGTCGCCGCCAGCACGGTCGGCTTTTCTGAGGCAGGTAGAACCCTGCAGACCCGAAGAAGAACCCCTTCCCCCCGGGGGTCGCGATCTCCTTTTCCAACTCGCCCACTGTGGTTGAGAACGCCGGGTTATTCTCCACACAAGAGGCAGTGATACACGATATTTTTTGGCATTTAAAATTTCTATGAACCATTTTCCCCCAGCGATGGCATTATGGGTCACTTCGACCGACGTTTCGTAGGGGTTGAAAAGAGAGACGGGCGCTACGATAGAGGAGGCCTCACCACTTTTTTTTTCTTAGTACTACCCCTCACTTTAGGAGGAGGTTAAGACATGTCTCCTTCTTAACCAAACAAACGAAAAAAAAAACAGATTGGGAAGAAAAATAAAAACCCGCTATATCGCGGATGAAAATTCCATGGTCTCGATGGTAAACGACTCGAAAATCATCATTGTTGCAATAAAAAAATGGCCATTTTTTTTCCCGACGATTCTGGGATCGTTTAGAAACAATTTTCGCCAAAAAAAGGTATACCTCTATGATCGTAGCACGAGCCTAGGGTAAGGGTTAGTTAGCGTGGTTGGAAAAACACACTATTAATAATGCAGGACACTCCACCATAAAGGGAGGGCACGTCCCTGCCGCCAAAGGCGCTGCGTGAGCTTCAACGCCGATCACTTCTCGCAAAACATCTGCCTTTGGGCCATGAGGACCAAATATATCAACCAAAGGAGAAGGAAAAGCAAGAAAAAAAAGAAATGTTACTCATGAGATACACTATTGTGATGTGTTTACCGCGATCAAATCGAGCGTGTGCGGCATTGATTGAGCTTCCCGGCTCGTCTAACAAAAGTAGCAGAGGGCCGGGGGCGCCTGCTACGACGATAGAGGTAAGAAAAAGGTATACCTTTTTTTGGCGAAAACCATTTTCTGAACGGCGGGGCTTCCACAACCCACAGCCCTCGGAATTTCATTCTTAGTCTTTGCGATATTGTTTGTTGGTATCAGAAATACACGATACGTGTGTGCTATGAGTTTGTTCATCGGCTCGCCCGATTTAGTGCGAAGACAACGACACACACTGCACACGGCACGCTCTGCTGCGTGCCTGGCCTGCGCCGTCGGGGGAGGGGGGGGGGGGGGGGGAAAGCTTGGATGATGGGGATAAAACAATCTTACCATATATGCCTGGTATGCAAAACAAGGCACCCAAGACCAAGGCTGCGGTGGGGGGGGGGGCATGTTAAGGGGGGGCATGTTAAGGGGAGGCGTACTCATGTTTTTCTTGCCGTAGTGATTTGAGCATTGACCACGCATCCCTTTCGAGACGGAGCACCGTTCCTACTCCTAATAGAGACACCTCCAACATTTGGGCGCTCGTTACGCTTTTTCCATCTTACATAGAAACTGTTTGCTTATCCTATCCTCGTCCTGTTTCGCCGTCTGCGGCCACCATCTATCTCCTAGGATAGCGATCGTTTTCTCGCCACTCTCTAGTCTACCAAACTCTTGCATGTTGTCACATACGTCTATTTTCCTCATCTCCTCCTCTAACGCATCCCGTTCCTCCTTGCACATTTCACATTCTCCTACTATGTGAGTCCTGTACTCTACTGTTGTGCCACACTGGCACATATTTGTATCCACGTCCTCCTCCTCCCGACTACTTTACTGGTACGATACGATCTCTTTCTTCTTTCTGGTAGGTCCAGACCCCTACACGAAATCCCAGTTTCAGCTTTTTCGCGTCGTCCACTGGGGCGTGCAGATACGTTTTCATTCCAATATCTTCCGTCAAGTCGACCCCCCTCGTACATTATCTCTCAAGTCAAGTGCTTCTCCTCGTCCACCGTATTTCTTAGCGCTTGCCTCTTCCCTTTCTTATCTATTTTTTTCTTTTCTGTCTTGCTCCGCGAGAGGGGTCGTTCTTTTTTCGTTTTTTTTTTTGGGGGGGGAGTGGTTTGGGGTCACTCGCGCGAGTGACCAGCCTCCCTGTTCGTTTGCCGCATTCGAAGCTTTATCGTGATAACGCCTGCTACGATGGTAGAGGTGCACCAGAACCATTTTTTTTTTTTCAGAGGTGTGTTCCTCAATTTTCGGAGCTTAAGACATGGCTTTAGGCGAAAACTGATTTGGAGGAAAGAAAGAACATACTACCGAATAAAAAAAATCCCGTGGCCTAGGTACACATCGAAAACCAAAACACATATTTCCCGACGATTTCGGGCTGAGGAGCTCCGTCATTCAGACTTTTTTTTTCGCCAAAAAAAAGGGTAAACCTTAATACCTCTATCGTGGCACGCGTCTGATTGGTTAAAATTATTCGACACGAAATCCGCAGCTGCTTAACTAGCTTCGTACGCTCCGCCAATACATCTCCTGAATTAAATGTTCGTGTCATTGGGGTACAGAGTCAGTCGTCGTGCGAGCGGCTCAAACAGGGAAGGTACAAGAGGGGTATGATGATACTGCAATAATAATACTACCGTAGCCGTCGTCCTACTATGAAGGAACAGGGTAACAAGAGCGCCCGGCTTAGCATCCTAGAGAACCAAGGAAAACTTGAGGCTGGGCCTGCGCTGCTACACAAGAAAAGCCCCCCCCCCCCCCCCCCCCCACCCCCCCGCATTGGGAAAAATTGCCACGGGTTAATTTTCAAAAAAAAAAATGAGGAATTATCGGCACATTTTTTTTCGGCCGCGGCTGAAAAAAAGTTAGAGAGCTTAATAACATTAAATAGGCTCGGCAAAAAAGGAAGAAGAAAAAAATCGAGAAAAACGGCCAGAGCCCAGACTCTTGTTTCTTCATAATATGGGTAGGGCGTGTGGTGTACTACTTGATGTGCTTTCTACATGCTGACGTCGGCATAGACTAAGCGACGAAAGACGAGAAGGTGCCACGGTACATAGGAAAACAAACGCCAACTATCATACATTAACATAGCAACGAAAAACGGCAAATTGGTACGTATGACATCACATGCAACACTTCGTGCATGATATTTCGGTCGACAAGACGTTCTACTTACGAATTACAGCGTGTTACGGACGGTATACTTGAGGTACGCCTGCTACGATAAAGACGGGTAACATTTCTCGGCAAAAAACAATTTTCTGTTTAGTTTTCGGGAACTACTTAACGCCTTTAGAACTGTAAAAACCGTTTTTTTGAGGGCAAATTTCTTGGAATTTTCGAGTATGGGAAGGGATTTTGAGGGTTCTAAAGAGGCTATTGATTAACCAGATATCGCTGGAATTAATGGCATTCATTCGTTCTTTTCTTTCATGTGTTGATTTATTTTTTTTTTTTCACCTCAGGCCACTAATTTCAATATGATACGCATTGATTTCATCGGGTCGTCGCGAAGTCATTTGTTTCTGACGAAAAAAGAAAAAAAGGGTTCTCAAGTTTTTGTGGGTGGGGCTTACAGAGCGCCTTGAGTGTGACGACGTGTGCTACGACAGAGGTTGCTTAGCCCAAAGCCCATCTGAACTTCGTGGCTACATTTTGCAATATAGTCTATATGCTCACAGTTGCATACCTAGACCATACGGGAGTTCTCATCGGGTAGAACAATTTGACTATTGCTTTTGTGGAAAACAGTGCCTGCGTGAAGTATATTATAGCGCTTCTCGTGTGAGGAGCTTCGACAAAAAAAGCAATGGGGGGGGGCACTTCTATCGTAGCACATGCATCTGACACGAGCCTCTGAGACAAAATAAGTGGTGTGTTTGCCACGGTACGTAGTAGCGTGTGTCGCTAGCAACAGGCGGGGTTAGACGATAACGCGCGGCGGTATGGCCACATATTTTTTGGCGGTATGGCCACATATTTTTTCAGTTTTTTTTGCCCTCACCCCCAGCGGGTCGACTCTCAGCTGTCCGCGGCCGGCCGTTGGGACGTGGCAGCTAGTGACTCCTGGACGTATCGCTTGCGAGGGAGACGAGAGACCGTTGACCGACACAACCCCACATGGCGAGGTGACCTCCTCCGCTCTGCTACCTTGCTGCTGCTGTTGCTGCTGCTGCATGCTGCTGCCGCAGGCATGAAAGAAACTTGCCATCTTTCGACCTACTTCACCCGCGGTCGAAGTAGCGGTCCGGTAGAGATGGTAGTGGTAGTAGTGTTGGTATGTATTCTGAGGGTGGTGGCGGTGGTGGTGGTGGTGGTGGTGGGTTGTGGGGAGGGGGGCGGGTTGGGTGCAACATTTCTTTAGTTGCGCAATCATTCTACACACATGTTGATACCTGATTTATGACTATTCAGGCATATCATTATCCTCATCATCATCGTCATCATCATCATCATCCGTCGACGCATAGTCAAAATCAAATATACATATATATATATATATATAAAACTGGTGCTGCTGCTGTTGCCGCTGCCGGATAAAACATCCCATGGACTAGACTAGACACGCAACGAAAATTGTGTAATTTTAAGAAAAAATAATTGAACCACTTGAATTTGGAGACGATTGAGGGTTAATTAAGGAGCCCCGTCATCGAAAAGCGCTACGAACCTCTGTCGCAACACGAGCTAGACGTGGGGTAGGGTTACTTGGGTGGGGTGAGGTGGGGTGGGGTAGGTTTATGTGTGGTGAAGTGTCCGCAACGCGTAGTGAGTAAGGTGAGAGGATGATTGATGATTACGCACGCTGCAGCATACTATTAGTACCTGGTGTACGAAGTATCTGGTGATAATATTGTGCTCGCGTTTTTGTCGTTAGTGGCGTGATGCTAACCACTCGTACTCCGCGCCCCTGTGCTCATCTACATACTATAATAACCATCTGTCAAACGCCGCGCATTCGTAAAATACAGTATATCATGTGATACGTCAGTTAGAGTTTAAAATAAAATGAAAAAAGGCACGTAGTGTCAAGCCGTGAGATCAAAATCTGATTTTGATCTTTTTTGAAACTCACATATTTGATACTACTACACAACAGTATGCACACTACAATGTACTATTAATACCTCTGGTAATAATAATGTACTTAGGTTTTGTCGTTAATGGCCTGATGCTACTCGTACTCCGCGCCCCTGTACTCATCTACATACTACAAAAATTAAAGTACACTCCAGCTGTGAGATCGAATATTTTGTCGAAACTAATATTTGCAAGCTGTGTGTGATACTTCGATCGCGCGTATTACGGGTTGTGTGTCCTCATGAAGGATATACCTGGTAGGTCGGCGACTCCCCTTGCAACTACAGTGTAGCTATGAGGGTCAACAGGGTGATGTTAGTCAGTCCGTGCGCGGAAACTATAAAGTCAGATGCTGAGCGGGACAAAATCTGACAGCTGTGGAAGAAAATGCATCAGTTTATCAAGTAAGTGAATCCTGTAAGTCAAACATCCGGTGAGGGGAGGGCTGAGTTTTTAAGGACGTGGGGGCCTGGGTTTGATCGAAAGGGGGCAGGGGGGGGGGCGGGTGGGGCAGCTCGATTTGCGCGAGGAAGCTATAAATCCTTGTTGTGGGGGATGGAGGGGGAATGTGGCGGAGAGGGGGGGGGGGGGAGGCTTTAGGTCGCGTAGATGTAGGGTTTGCCATAAGCGTGGTGCTAGGTCTAGGCGATGGTGCGGGTGGTGGGGAAGGAGGAGGCGTTGGGGGCGGGGGTGGGTTAGTAAACATTTGTCAAACGCCGTGCATCGTAACATATATGATATCATAGTAATATCATACGTTGGTTTAAAATGAAATGAAAAAAGGCACGTATCAAGCGGTGAGATCAACAAACTGATTTTGATATTTTTAGAACCCATATTTGATACTCCGACACATCACTATGTACACTAAAATATACTGAAAGCAGTTGATATCACGTCATTATCTTTCTGACCATCCATGACGTAGTTTTCATTCCCCCCCCCCTCCAACGCCCCCTCTTTTCCAACCACCCGCACGATTGCCTAGACCTAGCACCACGCGTATAACAAGCCCCTACATATCTTTGATCTCACAGCCGGAGTGTATTTGAATATTATTAGTGACCTAAATCTCCTAAAAACCCCCCCCCCCCCCCCCTTCTCGCTCTCCCTTGCTTAAACGCCCCACCTAATATCGAAATCCGCCAGATTAATAAACACTTCACGCACAGGATATCACCTCGTTATCTTTCTAGAGCCATCCATGCCGCTGCTTCCCCCCCCCCCCCCCCCGCCCCGAACGCCCCCTTCTTCCCCACCACCCGCACCATCTCCTAGACCTAGCACCACACGTATAACAAACCCCTCACCTAAAACCCTTCCATCCCCCCCCCCCCCCCCCGCCCCCACCCCCCACCTCCCCCCCCCCCCACCCCATCCCACCCCCACCACCTCGAACACTCCGCCCTCTACTCACTGATTGTACGACTTACCCCAGGATATACATGATAAACTGATGCATTCTTTCCAAAACCGTCACATTTATCCCCTCAAAATAATGTATAGTTTCTACGCACAGATTGAGCTGCCCCACCCGCCCCACCCCCGCCCCAACCCCCCCCCATGATAAACTGGTGCATTTTTTTTTTTTTTTTAAACCGTCAGATTTATCCCCTTAAAAGGATTTATAGCTTCCACGCACAAATTTCCCGCCCGTCCGCCCCTCCCAGTCCCCCCCCCCCCCCTCCGACCCCGCTCGCTTTTGATCAAAACCAGGCCCCCACGTCCTTCAAAACTCCGCCCCCCCCTCACCGGTCATTCGACTTACAGGATTCACTTGATAAACGGATACATTTCCCTCCACAGCTGTCAGATTTTTTCCCCCTCAGAAACGGGTTTTATAGTTTCCGCGCACAGACTGACTAAAATCATCCTGTTGACCCTGAAAGCTACACTGTAGTTGCAAGGGGAGTCGCCGACCTATATCCTCAATGAGGACACACGACCCGTAATACGCGCGATCGGAGTATCACACACAGATTGCAAAGACGAGTTTCGACGAAATCTTCGATCTCACAGCTGGAGTGTATTTTCATTTTTTATAATATAGTCTACTACCTGTTATTATATCTGGGAGTAATAATGTACGTACTTACGTTTTGTCGATGCTACTCGTACTCTGCGCCCCTGTATTAATCTTCATACTATAATCACCATTTGTCAAACGCCGTGCATCATAAAATATATTATAAAAAATGAAAATACACTCCAGCTGTGAGATCGAAGATTTCGTCGAAACTCATCTTTGCAAGCTGTGTGTGATACTCCGATCGCGCGCATTATGAGTTGTGTGTCCTCAATAAGGATATAGGTCGGCGACTCCCCTTACAACTACAGTGTAGCTATCGGGGTCAACAGGGTGATTTTGGTCAGTCTGTGCGCGGAAACAATAAAACCTGTTTCTGCGGGGGACAAAATCTGACAGCTGTGGAGGGAAAGGGGGGCCTGGTTTTGATCAAAAGCGAGCGGGTTTGGAGGGGGGCGGGGGGGGGGGGAGGGGGAAGGGGCAATTTGTGCATGTAAGCTATAAATCCTTTCGAGGGGATAAATCTGACGGTTTTGGCACCAGTATATTATTGGGGGCGGGGGGGGTGGGGTGGGGGGGGGGGGGGGGCAGCTCAATATGTGCCTGGAAACTAAATATATTATATCATAGCAATATCATACGTTAGAGTTTAAAATATAATGAAAAAAGGCACACGTATCGAGCCGTGAGATCATCAAACTGATTGTGACGTCAAAAAAACTCATATATATATTTGATAGTATGCCATTGTACCGGAGACTTGCCCGAACGTGTTGTTTCAGCAGGTTCAAATGTTACTGCATAGCGCGCTCTGCACGTGCTGCCCACTGATCGCTGCTTGTGATGCCGTCACACAAAGCCAATCGGCGAAGCAAGCAGACCGCACAGAAAGTCAGCATCCAAATTCGGTACTACTATTATTACTGTATTTTAACGGCAGCACGTACAATTTTGTTTTTCTTTCTCTCGTTTTTTTTTTTTGGGTTCGGATCATTTACCATAAATAAGAAAACCACTATTATTGATAGCATTATTAACGCAATAAAACAGCGTCGCGTGAAAACATTTTCCCTCGCATCCACCTCAAAGTTTATCTTTGAAATACCGGGGGCGTCTGCATTTAGCGCGCAGGTAGAATATTTTTTTTCGCATCCACCTCTGTTTCCTTTCCCCCCCCTCCCACACTCCCCTCCCCCGCCGCCCCACCTAAGATCGACACTCACCAGAATAATAAACGCTGCACGACAGGTGATACCACCTACGAGGCATTCTTTAACTTTCTAGCCACCCATGCAGTAGTACCTCCAATTAATTTGTATGTTCTTCAAGTATAAATTCACCTCCTTCCCGCCCCCTCCTCCCCCGCCACCCCCGCCATCGCCTAGATTTAGCACCACGCGTGCAGTAAACCCCTACTTGGTATACATTTATGCGACCTGAAAATGTTTGGAACTCCCCCCCCCACCCCCTCAAAAACTCCGCCCTCCCGTCACCGAAATATTATATGACTTCAAGGATATACATAATAAACTGATGAATTTCACAGCCACCAGATTTTGTCCCTTTCAAAAACGGGTTCTTCTGCAGTTTCCGTGCACAGGCTGTTTAACATCACCCTGCTGACCCTGGTACAATCTGCACTGTAGCTCCAAGGGGAGTCGCCGACCTATATCCTTAACGAGGACACGCACACAGTAATACGCGCAATCGAAGCATCACACACAGCTTGCATAATCATGGGTTTCGAGGAATTCTTCGATCTCAACAGCTCGATGGAGTGTATTGCAATTTATTTTTAGTTCGTACGATATGAATATTAAACACCACACGAGGGGTGTTCGTGTTACACTTACCAGGCACATACGATAAAAAAAAATCTACCATTAGTAGCAGACCAGAGGATTTATGGAACAACGAATCACGATCGATCTTGTTTTTTTTCTCCAGATCTTCACGCTTTCCTACCTCTTTAAGCCATCACACGTTTTCTCGCGAAGAGCACAAAACCGGCCACTCTCCTGGGTACAAGTATCTGTTCGAGCCCTATCTCCCAGGGCTTTCCGGCGAAAGTAGTCATTGCTGAAGGAGTAAATAACAAGTTACTCTGGCGTAATTAATGGCGGGATCAGAGTCATTCAAAAATACATCGAAATTCCCGTTATTTTCTATTTTCCACATAAATATTATAGCTGGCCAGAAATACACACGGAACATGATTTGTTTTCTCTGCAGATAGATGGACGTTGGTTGGTTCTCTCTTCTTCTTGTTGGGAAATAATTCGAAGTGTAACCGCTCCTGTAGCAACGTATACGTTTGCCGGAAAGCCGTGAAGGAGAGCTCGAAGAGCCAACTGACTGTTGCAAGACAATCTGGCCGGTTTTGAGCTCTCCGCGCGGGAAACAGACTCACAATACTTACTTGTAGATACCGCAGGAAAGAGGAAAGATCTGGAGAAAAACAAGAAGATCGAGATTCGTTGCTCCATAAACAGTGGCCTCAACAACACGAGATGATTACACAATAAATCATGTACCGGGTGAAAAATAATTATCTAAAGATAATACGACAAGTATCTAGCTATGAAAATGAACTCGGGCTGGGAGACAATAATTGTTGTAAACTGTATGCCTTATTAGGCGCGGAAGCAGAAAACAGAGACAGATGTTGGATTTCGGCCAGAAATATTCGTGCACACAATATTATAAAAATTAAAATACACTCCAGCTGTGAGATCGAAGATTTCGTCGAAACTCATCTTTGCAAGCTGTGTGTGATACTCCGATCGCGCGCATTACGAGTTGTGTGTCCTCATTAAGGATATAGGTCGGCGACTCCCCTTACAGCTACAGTGTAGCTATCAGGGTCAACAGGATGATTTTAGTCAGTCTGTGCGCGGAAACTATAAAACCCGTTTCTGAGGGGGACAAAATCTGGCAGCTGTGAAGGGAAAGGGGGGGCCTGGTTGTGATCAAAAGCGAGCGGGTTTGGAGGGGGGCGGGGGGGGGGGGGGGGGGGGGGAAGGGGCAATTTGTGCATGTAAGCTATAAATCCTTTCGAGGGGATAAATCTGACGGTTTTGGCACCAGTATATTATTGGGGGCGGGGGGGGGGGGGGGGGCAGCTCGATATGTGCCTGGAAACTATACATTATTTCGAGGGGATAAATGTGACATTTTTGGAAATAATACATCAGTTTATCGTGTATATCCTGGGGTAAGTCGTACAATCAGTGAGTAAAGAGAGGGTGGAGTGTTCGAGGGGGTGGGGTTGGGATGGGTTGGGGGGGGAGGGTGGGGGGTGGGGGCGGGGGTGGGGGGTGGGGGAGAGGGGGGGGGGGGGGGGGAAGGCTTTAGGTGAGGGGTTTGTTATACGTGTGGTGCTAGGTCTAGGCGAAGGTGCGGGTGATGGGGAAGAAGGGGGCGTTCGAGGCGGGGGGGGGGGGGGGGGACACAGCGGCATGGATGGCTCTCGAAAGATAATGAGGTGATATCCTGTGCGTGAAGTGTTTATTAATGTGGCGGATTTTGATATTTGGTGGGGCGTTTGAGTAAGGGAGAGCAAGAGGGGGGGGGGGGGATGATTTTTTAGGAGGTTTAGGTCACAAATAATATTCAAATACACTTCGGCTGTGAGATCAAAGATATGTATCAGCTTGTCATACGCGTGGTGCTAGGTCTAGGCGATCGTGCAGGTGGTCGGGAAAGAGGGGGCGTTGGAGGGGGGGGGGTGGGGGGGGAAACACATCGGCATGGATGGCTCTCGAAAGATAATGAGGTGATATCCTGTGCGTGAAGTGTTTATTAATGTGGCGGATTTTGATATTTGGTGGGGCGTTTGAGTAAGGGAGAGCAAGAGGGGGGGGGGGGGGTTTAGGAGGTTTAGGTCACAAATAATATTCAAATACACTTCGGCTGTGAGATCAAAGATATGTAGCAGCTTGTTATACGCGTGGTGCTAGGTCTAGGCGATCGTGTAGGTGGTCGGAAAAGAGGGGGCGTTGGAGGGGGGGGGGGGGGGGGGGGGGGGGGATGATTGAACCCTTCGTCATGGATGGTCAGAAAGATAATGACGTGGTATCAACTGCGTATAGGTGATTTATTACTCAGGCCGATTTTGATTGTGAGTGGGGCGTTTGGACAGACTAGGCGGAAGGGGGGGGGGGGGATCGGGGGACGGAGGGGCGGGGGGGGGAAAGGGTTGGGGTTTGTTATGAAAAAGAGGTCAGTGGAGGGGGAGGAGAGGGGGGGGGGGGGGCGGGGGGCGAGACATTTCAATATGTGCGCGGAAACTATAAATTCTCAAAGGGGACAAACCTGACGATTGAAGCAATAAGACATCCCTTTATATCATCTGGCTTGTAATGTTTACTATTCTAGAAGGTTTGATGTTAGATGCAGCATGCAACCCAGTATATACTATACACTATGATAATACGTAACGTAATTCTCACCGCTGTTGATTTTTCGGGGGCTGCTTGATTACTCACGTGTAATTTCGTAATTATGCTTCCCTCCTCCTCAAAAGCAGGGGATACTTGAGGAGGATATCCCCGCTAGGGTCGAAACTGTAGTACTGTTAGTACGAACATTACTTATTGTTTGTTTGTTTGTTTGTTTGTTTGTTTGTAATTTGTGCAACTATATATCTATATATGCTTTTTTTTTTTCATGTTATTTGGTTCGTGCTGAATAGAGACGGTGCTACTGCTGCCCACCACCGCTAAAACAGGCCGGCACGTCGTTCGTACCGAGCGGGATCGTCAAAGCGGCGGATGGTTTCATGGCCACAGGTGGCACAGGGCCGAGGTGGAAAAAGCAGGTTACGGCATGCAAACGACGACGGAAATAACTAGGGCGAGAAAGGAGAAGGGGGGAAGGAGCGGGGGGGGGGGCAGCCGCACTGATACCGCTGTCGCCGATGAAAGCAGAAGATAACCGGCAGATCGTGTGTGGCAAGGCACCAAAGATGTACGACGAACGTATGGAACCTGTGCGAAAATATTTGGTGCCCCCTTTTCTTTTTTCTTTTTCTGTTGTCCGGCTTGTTATTTTGCTTCTTCACCTTCGTTTTTCCCTGGGGGAGGCGACAGCGGTTGCAGCGCTGAAATCGGAGGCCGCTGTCGGGGGCAACGAGAGGTGGCAGACCGCGTGGCTAGCCACCTGCAGGCGCGTCTAGTCACCAGAGCGCTGGAAAAGTGTGTGTGCCGATCGTGCTTCTCTTACAGTGTGTTGTTGCTTGGCCTTTTATTGCTCTCTTTTTTTTGTTCGTTTTTTTTCGTTTTCTCTCTCCCTCTATCTGCCCCTCCTGCTCTTCCTTCTTCGCGTTCGACAATAATAGTGATGCACACCACACCCACTCTTCCAAAGCCTACGCGGCACATGAGAAATTGGGGGCATCCAACGGAGAGAGAGGGTTAATTTGTTCGGTCTTCCTGTCTCATTTTGCGTCTTTATGTGCGCACATTTGTTTGTCATGTTTATGCATGTCCCATTCCACAGAGAATGAACCCTCTCTTCTTCTGCACTTTTTCTCTCACGTTTTTACCGTTGAAATCCACTCCTCGGGTTGGTTTTGTGTCTGCGTTATTCGTGACCGGTACGCTGACGTCTCATTTTTCTTCCCTCTGTTCATTTTTCGATTGGTTGCTCTTGGTATTTCTGCTTCACAATCTGTGAGCCCCCACAATACGTATCTCTCTCTTATAGAAGACGAAGAATCGGGATGGCGTTGGGTAGAAATAACCGATTTGTTGCGAAGACAACAAGCCTCACTCAACACCACTTACTTGCAGAACTCGTCCTCCCGCCACATGTCTCAACTCAACGCTTGCAATCAGATATTGCCTGAAAATCGTGACCGGCTGCTGTCGCATACGATTTCAAATTTCGAACATTATGACCTCCTAAAACCGTGATGACACGCGATTTTCCGGTTCGGTTACGGCGTCCCTTATCCCCTACCCCGAAATACCGCCTTACATGTAGGTCAGCACCAGTATTGGGCACCGAAGCCCATTTTGGGCTCGGTCGGTTAGCAAATAACCGACCGAAGAATGCCTTCGACTACTCGGTTATCTGAAGGAAATAACCGAAGCCGAAACCGAAACCGAGAATTTTCCGGCCGGTTATTCAGTCGGTTACTTCGCACAATAAATTGATTTTTTGCGCCAAGTTCGCACTCCACCATGAACCCCCCCCCGGTATTTTTCGAGTGCACGTCAGCCGGCACATTACTTTCTTTTTTTTTTCACACGTCTACTTTTCAGCTTCTGGACAAGCCGTGGTCACAGGTGTCGTCCCTTCTTCCCCCCGGTTCTTGCCTTCAAAATTTTATCGTGCATAGGGTTCAGCAATCCCACTGCTCGTCGATTTTTCATCGAGTGTTGCTAACTCACGCTCTCGTGCTTTCCGCAAGTCAATTTATGCACAAGAAATGTCCCCACGAATTTATACGAGAAATCACCGTATATATCCGTATCACATCCATCGCAAGGCGAACAACACACATCGCGTGCAAAAACAGCATATCATCTTGTTGTGCCATTCGGCATGAATCATTGGCGTACAGCGTTCAGCTAGCAAGCGAGCACAGGGTGCAGAGCATGGACCACGAAGAAACGCATGCAGCAGGAGCGGCGAGCTCGGAGATCCCGTCTTCTCGTTTCCAATACAAAACGCGAGACGAGAGGGCTTCCCAAGACCACTGCAAAAAAAACCGACACACGCTGAATGAAGACAAAATGCTCGAGGTTCAGTTCTTCCCCGACGAGGGAAAGAAAAATGAAATCATCGTCGAGCTTGACCCCTGATGAAGGCTACGTTGGGAGCATACCCCCATTTTTCAGTGACTCTGTACCTCGCTTAGACAAAAACACACACGTTCGGCGATTTTTTTTTTGGTGCAGCGTAGATACCCATACCTTGATCTCGAATTAATATCGAGAAATTTTCAACAGCACGCACGGAACAGGGGGGGGGGGGGATCGGTAACTCGTGCTAGTGACGCCGAGCCACGGAAAACAAAAGTGCCCAAAAGGGGGTACTAACCCCCCCCCCCCCTGCCGTGCCATTGCACCCCGTTGGAGCCCCCCCAAAATCCCTCTCTATACTAACTTCAAGTATATTTGTAAAAAGAAAGGCCTTCCGGCTGTAATGAGGCGTTAACCACGTACTAGAAGAGAAATCAATGCATAGGAGAACGCACTCTGCTCGTGTTGGTTCATTGGCTCATACATGACTGATCGCGTCATTGACGACCTTCTAGCTTTGATGGCTCACAAGATTGCCAACCATCCATCCATCGCGCGCATCACGCATCACGCCAATGATGCATCAAAATCTCACGACCATATACTATGATCACGTGCTGACATACACGTCGGGGTTTACATACAGATATGTACAGAGGTGTTACATGGGGGTACGGGATGGGAGACGCCATAATCGACCGGAAAATAATCGAACCGGTTGTCCGGTTGGATAATTTTAAATAACCGAACAATCGGTTCGGAAATGGCCGGTTATCGGTTACAAAAACCGGTTTAAAACACCGGGCATGAGACACCAAAATCGGTTTCGGCGCCCAACACTGCGTGCGATGATACAAGTAAAAATTTAGAGTCGGTCGTACATACCATATCGGCACCAAAACATGAAAAGGTGACCAAGCGCCGGTGGCCATGCACATTCTTCCCACGCCCAGACCAATGCGTGAGCTCGATCCCCAAACTGCTGCTGCTGCTGCTGTTGTTGTGTACCTGGCCACGTAGTCAGGGCAACAAGCACAAATACACTCTCGGGCCCCGTATGTAGTCACTGCCTTTCGGTCGCGATAGATGGAAACAAAGAGTCATCCCACGGTAGGGGTTGCAGATTTTCGGCCAAAAAAAGGTATACCTTCTGGCCAATTGAGCTCCTCATGTGAGGGACTGCCGGTTAGTGAGCCAAAAAAATGTATACCTTCTGGCCAATTGACCTCCTCATGTGAGGGGACAGCCGGTTAGTGAAGAAATTTCACGAGTGTGGTACACATTGTTTTAGAACTACTCAAGGCATATTGACAGTGCAGCTTGGTTGGGTTGTGCAAAGGAATACCTTCGAAGTCATTTTTCGGGCGAGATATCGAGCTCCTCGCGTTCGAGGACCTCAGAAAATTTCTAGAATCTGCTGCAACTCTCCCCTTACCGTGGATTGGCTCGAAAGAAAGAAACGAAGAACGCTTTCTACGATAAGGTAGCACACTTTTGGCTCAACGCCTTCACGGCTGGAAACCCGTTACTGGGGATAAAACTACTTGGAATTAGTACCCCGGGGGGGGGGGGGGGGGTTGGGGCTCTAAAGGGGCTACTAAGTAACTAGGCTTTCTGAACCACGGGGCTCCTCTTAGCACCGCACTCCCGAGACATGGGCACAAAACACTTGGAGTAAGAGTAGAATAATGTTAAAAGCTTCTAAATAAGGGGTTAGCCCGAAATCGACGGATTTTCATTTTTTTCTTTTGACAATGAAAAGCACGTTTCACGTGTTGTGTGCACATCTAGTACTCGTAGGGTTTAGCGGCGAGGGTTGATCACCATCGGCCCACAGAACGCTTGCTTTGATCAAGAATATACATGGGTCGTTCAATGCGGTGCCCAGTCCCCCCAATTTTTCTTTTGGCGAAATCGCCGGTTTTAAAACCAGATCTCCCGGCCATTTTCTCCTGAAACACGGTGCCTCTTTTGCCAACCCGCGACGCCATCGCTCGATAGTCCTTTCTTGCTAAAAAACAGGAAAACACTTACTTGCTCAAGAAGATAGTTTTTGCAAGGCACATTCTTCCTCGAGCCGTGCAGCCGTGAAACGTTTGTTAAAGAGGGGCGGGCTATTGTAGAATCAGTCACGTTCTCAGTGCTTTGGAGCGTGCTTTGGACCGGTGAGGTATACTGGTCAAATTAGAAGCGTCAGAAAATCAGCGGTGCATTCCACCGTGCCATGCACGTTAGAGACGGCTGGACAGCTACAACAGCATCCGCCGCCGTCGCGACCGCGGCAGCAGAAAAAAAAATGAAAAAAACGTAGCCCCTGATTCGCAGTAGTGGTAGATCGCGACACGGGTGGAGAGGGAGAGAGAGGTAGCTGGACAGCTACACCTTTGGCATATACGGCAGCTTCGAAGCGACCGTCGTCATGACTGGAGCAGAGATTAAAAAAGACGGGCGGATGATGCGTTGCGACATGTCGATCTGCCCGACCAGACCTCCGCCACGGTTGGCGCGACAGAGCAGGCACACGAGAAGCACCGACTTTTCGTGAGAGATCGGCGACAGAGAAATAACAAATATACCGGTCGGGTGCTTAGAGTAAACTTTTACACCTGGTAAGCGAGATCAAGCATCGAATTGATGCATGAGTGATCGGCCACCACAGAGCTTTTGAGGATCGAGTAGGGAAGGGGGGATGGGACAATAAAACGAGATGAAATTGTACAGCGAAGTATCTGAACACCATAGCCGGCGGTCCCTCCCCGGTGTGGTGCAGCGTGGTTTATACCCTAGAATACTACTAACCAGCGTTTTTCGTTATTCCTTGAGTTCGATTCCCACCGCCGCGGTGGGAGTTTTTTGTTTTTGTTTTTTGGTCAACAGTACAAAAAAAAAGGATTAACTAAAACTGCCAAGAACGCCTAGCAGGGTGGGCAGGGGCGCAACTCGACTCGAAAAGGGAAAGAAAAGCTTAATTCTTCTCGCGATCCAAATGAATGCACGCGAACCGTAGTGGGGAGGGGGGAAGAGGGCCCGCCATGTGACCCTGGATCTGAGAGAATACTACAGGGAGGGAGCGAGACAGTATCACGCCGTAGTGCGAGGATATTAGATGGGATGAGGCAAAAAATAGAAATAGAGTCGAATGGCAAAGGGACTTGGGGGCTTTGAAATAACCCCGTGTGTGTGACAAAACCCGGCGGGACCAAAAGTCACTTCTAGGAATTGGTTGCCGTTGCCTGCTGTTGTTGTGGTCACGTCGCCCGGTAAGGTGCGGTCGTGCAACGGTCCCTTCCCATCTCCTATCTTTGCCGAAGACTTCTTCTGCTCCATTCGACGTCGTCGTGTCGCCGCGTCTGGGCTGTTCCTGAAAAAAAACGGCCGCATTCGATGAAAAAATGCATTTTTTTGCCGCAACTAAAAATACCACCAGCACTTCGATTGGATGAGAAAAATGACAATCACAATGTCTAGTCTATTCTAGTCTATTGTGTGTTCGTCATTGATTTGATGATAAAATAATAAAAAACACGAAAAACTCACGCCGCGGAGTGGTTTTTAGATATTTTCTCACATACTTTAACGTATGTTGAAAAACGACAGCTGTTAGTACGACCGATATGGGTGGTGGAAAAATTCAACCTTGCAAGTTGCGCGTACACCAGACACAACTCATTATTGTTGGGCGCACGTGCTTGTGCTATAGCTCCATTGAAAAACGTCTCAGCTGTGGGCACGACCGATTGAATGGTTGAAACTCAACGTTGAAAGCTGCGTGGTACACCTGTATCCCGTTTATGATAAACCTGGTACCTGGTATAGACAATATGGTGTTTGAATTAAACCTATACGAGATATATGGTTGTTAGTACACAGTGAGTTGCATAATTTTTACGGCAAGTCGTTCGCACGTGTTCTACAGTAGTTTTATCCTGATGAAAGAGATATACAGTAGGTCGGTGACTCACCCTGGACAATTTGCAGTATAGTCTATAGACACTGTATATACTATGGTGTTTATTAGTTAGACCGCCGACCGCATACACTAACTACCTTGTCGATTGACGACTGGCAATTGTAATCGCAGTTAGTTGCTACCAGGTATGCGCCTTGAGCCCTGAATCGTGCTTGTACGAGTACTATTAATACCATGTTCCATGATGGTGGTGTCCCTTCTTCCCTTCCTTGTTGTTGTGTCTGCTTTGTGAACGTACTGACCCCACACAATCCCTTCTCATTCCTTATCTTTGCCGAAAACTTCCACTACTCATTCGACGTCGTCGTGCCGTTGGCTGTTACTAAAAAAAGCGGTCGTTTCATGAAAACAATGCGAACCGGAACTAAAAATACCACCAGCTGATTGGATGAGAACATATCTTACACCACAAAAAACTCATCCGGAGGACAGTAGTTACCAGTAGACCGCAGACAGCATACATTACCTCGTCGATTGGCGACGGGCAATGATAATCGCAGTTGTTGATATGCTCTGAATCGTGCTCGTACGCACACCATGTTCCATGACGATGATGTTGTTCCTTCGGGGTCCCTTATTGTTGTGTCCCACACATGTTATGCACAATAGATTCGGAGGTTTACCTAGATTTGTCCCCTTCTCCCGGCTTTCCGCCGCCTTTTGGTTTTTACAACTCCCGGGGTGAATATTTTTGTTTTGTCCCGCTGGCCCACTGAGCCGCTGCGCTACACACTGCACAAAACAGCACAGCGCGCAGCACACAGCGCACAGCACGAAGCGCAACTTGTCCTGGCATAAAACCGGCTATCACCCAGCAAGATGACTCCCAAGCTCGTCCTCACGTACTTCGACATCGCCGGTGCTGCAGAGCCGATTCGCTGGGCTCTGGAGCAGTCTGGTCTCGAGTGGGAAGACAAGAGGCTCACGAGGGACGAATTCGCCGCACTCAAGCCCAGTGAGTGCTCGTACATACTAAGCTCTGGTATCTGGTGGATATAATGCTCGTTCCTGCCAGTAAGCTGTGTGCAAGCACGATGGCCGGCACTGACTTTGCTGTGCCTTGGATCTTGGACTGCCCTTCGGCTCTGTTGCTCTGGTGTTCTGATCTATGCAAGCATACCAAGCATACGACCTAATTGCTTTGAGAGTTGATAAGATCCTGACCTGACCATCCACTTTTTCGGCCGTGTTGTGTGTTGTGCTTACGATATTGCGTACGATATCGCTTTGCTGCAGGCCTACCGAACGGGCAGGTGCCTGTGCTCGAGGTCGACGGCTACGTCCTCGCACAGAGCTTGGCTATCCTTCGCTACGTCGGCAAGCTTGGCGGTAAGATGCTCTGATATCCGTTGTTCAGCAGTAGACTTGCATATGATATTGTTTCGAGTACTTGGTACTCGTACGAGTATTCGTATTTTTTGTGTCCTTCGGGAGACAGACAGCAGAAGGATACGGCGGGTTTAATAGCACAACAGCAAAGCGGATACACCAGAGTCCAAGGAACTGGTGGGTGTCTGGTTAGCACGCACGAAACCGCTGCTGCCACGTGGTGGGCGATTGGACGCGGGATATTTGAAGACTTCGAGCATAGGTAGAGCAACACAATTACAGGCTGTCAAAGTGGGTTACATTGAAGCGACAGCCTGTAGTTTGGGGAGGAATTGGAGTATTGAGTAAAAGTAGAAGATTTAGATATACCAAGCCGGGCATTAGACCTCTAATTAGCTGTTGCGCTGTTGCGCGGGCGCAACGTTTGGGTCAACATAATCACCGTTTTGCGCATCAGTCGCCGCGAGGCTGGTTGCGCACAGGCCACACGCGATTTTGGGCGCGCAACAGTTTTCGCCGCGCGAATTTGTTGCGCGTTTTTTTTTTGTCTCAATTTTTTTTGGGGGTCTTTTTTTCCAGGGCTTTTCACCAGTCAGGTCAAACCTCGCGGGTCGGGTCGGGTCAGGTCGGGTCAAGCTGACCCGACCCGACCCACGAGAATCTCGAGACGTCTTGACCCGACCCGACCCGACCCGCGATATTTTAAGACCTCTTGACCCGACCCGACCCGACCCGACCCGACCCAACCCAACCCGACCCGACCGGACCCGCCACACTCCGAGTGACCCCTGAGGTTCGGGTTTCATGCCTGTCGGGTCGACTGGACCCGTGACATATCTCACGGGTCAAAGTCGAATAGTCACGGGTCAAACACATCTGGATATATATATACAAGGGCTTCGCTCGCGGGCGGCTGGGCGCCGCCCGCTACGCTTGCGGAAGGAGGAATGGACTTTCAGTAGGAAGGCGGAAAAGAAGCACAAATGGCGCAACTGGCGACTTGAAAATGCCAAGAGGTCCATATATAGTACAACGGTACAGGATAGAGACGATTATGATTATGAGTTTGTTATTATCATCCATTCGCCCAGTCCATGATGGGCACGTCGGAGGACTTGCTTGGCATATCCTTCCACCTCTCAGGTAGCACTTGTACGCTTATTATTATAATAGCTCTCTCTAAGTCGATCATCAATAATAAATTATCGCAGTTCATAAACACCAGGCACGCGCTTGTCAAGGATAGAGACAGGAAAACTACAACTTAAGATGTAAAGGAGCGCAGTGCCAAAAAAAACATGCTGGAAGCAGGAACTTGAACGCACACACCGCAAACATGTGAAGTACATTTGTATTCCTGAAAGACGAAGAGCACGCATTTAGGCATAGTTCTCAAAAAACGATGCTGGTATAATAAACCACAACTTAACGTTCTATAAAGAACGTGCTGTCAACATTGCTTCCGAAGGAGCATGCAGGCTTGCTTGGACTCTTTCTCCTCAGCGGAGGTACCCAGCACCTTGCACTCTTGTTTTTTGTCGATGATCTTGTGGATCTGTCCACAAACGTTGAAGCATGGCGGGAGAACGTCGATAAGTATGTGTAAAAAAGTATTCGTACTTCTCTCCAGCAGACGTCGTAACCATCCAAATTATTGGAGCTCCTTTCGTTGTTAGTAATTGTTATGGTATTGTTGTACTTGCTCTTGGTACTCGGAAAAAGAGCCGCACTTCATAGACTATATCCGCACGCCATCCCCTAGTCTTGAGCAAGAGACATGGATGTCTCGACTCGAGACACACAGGACGCAAGATAAGAGTAGAACGTACCTCGATGTCGAACGCCCTCGTGGCACCGTGGGAATGGAATGCGGGATGTATATCGAGCAAGTGGTCGCCTGCCTTCTTCAGGAGGTCACCGACCTTGATGTCGCCGGTGCACTTCGTGTTTACGTCCTCGCCGACTTGGCGGCCCTCGGCGGCTGCTTCGCAGGGCTTCTGCAAACGACAACAACGGATGGGAATACCTTGCGTTCAGTGAATGTTCAAACTAGTAAGGCCACGTAGCTGTCGTTGATTTCCAAAGTTTGAAAGGAAGTCGTACAATTTAACACTGTTGTAATGAAAGCGGTCGTTTATGGGCAAAGCCCTGCCTGGTACCACAACGTTGCTAACACCTATGAAACCACCACTGGGACAGGAACGAACGGGATCCACAGTCGCAACTGGTAAGCGTAAGCCCCGGTATACTGCTATATAAGGCCTACCGGCGGAATACCGACAACGAAGGGTAAGAGACAGTACCTGCTGTATATATTGTTCGGTAATACTCTATTACTGCTGCTATCAACACTATTACGACCGACGTGTACTGCGATTCCTGAAGAGGTTGCGCACCCTACTTGTACTCGTTAATACAAAAAGTTCATGTGGTTGTATGAAAAATGAGTAACAGTAGTAGTACACCGCGTCACTACATGAACAACTCGCCAACCCCAATCATGGGACTGCTCTCCAGCATCACCCAGGTTAACTTCAGCTTCTGTTTACTGCTATATATCAACCTCCAGTGTGTACTGCGACTGGTGCTGAGGTATCATGCTGCTGTTATTTATCACTGCATGGACCATTTTTACAACCCTGGCTGACCCCCGTGATGAGACTTGCCCGTTTTCATTGCTTCTTACATGTATAGATACCACGTAGTCGTAGTCGTACATCCAAAACGTGTGTTTATATCACAGCACAAAGCGTCACTGCATGGACCACTTGCCCAACCCCCGCTTACCCCGACGACGGGACTGCCCCGTACTCGTAGTCGTACATACATGAAGTGTGTTTGGCTGTACGTATGAAAAAGAAATCGCATCACACAGCGTCACTGCATAGGTCTACTCGTAGACTTGAGTACTTGCACAATTCCCGCTTATACCCCGATGACGGGACTGCCCCGTACACGTACTCGTACATGCAAAAGTGTGTTTGTACGCATGAAAAAGAAATCACAGCACACAACTGCGTAGACAACTAGTACAACATGCTTACCCCGACGGAGGGCAGTTATGAAAAGCTTGGCACGTGGAAGGCTCGTCACTCCTGCAGGTGTCGCAGACGGGAGTTCCTGGGCACTCCTGTGTTTCCTATTTCGTGCGATGAGGAAGCCGTCACAACCCTTGCTCGGGCACGGCCAATCAGGATTGCCAGAAGAAGCTGAGTCCCGTTCTTGCCCGACCAGCTTCCCCACGCCTGATCCTGAACCTCCACCACCCCCACTGTTGGCGGAGCCTCCTCCCGCACTAGCCTTGGTCCGCTTCGCAAATTTCAACTTCAAATTGTTATTGCCGATCCGGCAAATTTCAAATTCAAATTGTTTGCAGCCGTCAACGGCAATTCCCTCTCAACAGCCAGCAATTGGCCAACTTCAAAAGTAAAGGTACAAAAAAGAAGTTGCTGAAAAAGCAAAATAAAAATATCAGAGAGCAAGCAGTAAATATCAGAGAACAAGCAGTAAAGATCAGAGAATGAGAGCTAAGTAAGAATGAGACTAGGGAAAGCAAGGAAGGCAAGGAACTTCGAGACGGTTCTTTTCCCCAGCAACTAATTTTCTTTTCGGCAATTACGGGCTGAGAAGGGCTGAGAGGGGGGAGGATATGCCGAGCGAGACGTCCGAGGGGGGCGAGGTCTAGGTATATAGTTTTATATATATTATATGTACCTTGGTCGGTTGGTTGGTCCTTTGCCCCTCGTACTTTCCCAGGATGTCGTGCTCTCTGATTTTTTTACCGGCATTGTTTGCAGCATTATGGTTGTGTGGTGTGCGCAAAGAATGAGAAAAGAGACCGCAGCCGACGCATGGGTAATCATAGGCAATCATAGGCAATCATAGGCAATTAGCCACGCCCGGAGTGGTGCACCGGGTCGACCCGACGAGCGACCCGACGAGTGAGCTAGTTATCTATGCAGTCTCCGGCCCCGGCATGCAGCCTGTCTATAGCCATAGCTGAGCCGCCTCCGGCAGCAAGCCCAAAACTGGGGCGATGGATCTGTCAGCAGGGTTTGCGATCCCCGAGGATGCGTTGTCGTCTGCTGGAGTTTGCTGCTGCCGCACTGCTGCTGCTGCTGCTTCGACGATGACTGCTCTTGCTTTTTTACGATTGGTCACATTTCGTACGGGTATGATAAATCTCGAGCTAGCTCTACTATGTCTATATTCTATCTATCTATCTACCTATCTATCTATCTGTCTATCTATTCAACTATCTATCTATCTACTTTGTATCTATCTATTTATCTATCTATCTGTCTACTTCGTGTCTGTCTATCTATCTATCTATCTATCTATCTAGACTATATATCTATGTAGACTATCTATCTATCTATCTATATATCTATCTATGTAGACCATCTATCTATCTATATATCTATGTAGACTATCTATCCATCTATCCATCTATCTATCTATCTATCTATCTATCTATCTATCTATCTATCTATCTATCTATCTATCTATCTATCTGTCTGTCTGTCTATGCAGTTTCCGGCCCCGGCAAGCTTCCGGCAGCAAGCCCACAACTGGGTCGGTAGATCTGTCAGCAGGGGCTACCATCCTCGAGGATCCGGGGTCTGCTGCTGGTGCTTGCTGCTGCTAGTGCTGCTGCTGCTGCTGCGTCGATGACGACTGCTCTCGCCTTAGTACGTTTGGTCA
Organism: Undaria pinnatifida; assembly: GCA_012845835.1. Lineage (NCBI taxonomy): Eukaryota > Phaeophyceae > Laminariales > Alariaceae > Undaria > Undaria pinnatifida. The sequence goes on along the minus strand of JABAKD010000107.1, from coordinate 202,211 downwards.
CATTTCGTACTGGTATGACCGTATATTACTGTCACGGCTTCAGCCGGCACGGGATTCGCGTCACACTGTATGCCTTGGTACGAGTAGCTATGGGTACTGCCTGGTGATTGTTCGACACGCTGTGATGACGTATAATCGGAGCATTGGCACGAGAGAGGCAGGAAGCGGTAAGTTTTGTATTGTTTACGGATCTGCGGGTCCGACCGGCGGGGCGCCTGCACGACAATGGCCGTCAGGTGTAAGTTTGAAATAGGCGGATCCGCGGGCCAGATCCGCGGGCCAGATCCGCGGTTTTGACCCGCGGGTCAGCCCAAAACAATTCGCGGGATGATGGCTTGACCCGCGAGTGACCCGTATCTCGCAGGTCATGAACCGACCCAACCCGCGAGATTTTGAATCCTCTTGACCCGGCCAGACCCGACCCGCGAGATATTAAAACCTTTTGACCCGACCCGACCCGATCCGACCCAACCCGACCCGTGATGTTTTAAAACGTCATGAGCCGACCCGACCCGATCCGCGATATTTTTTCAAACCGCTTTACCCGACCCACGGGTCGGGTCATGACCCGTGAAAGCCGTGTTTTTTCCAAATCGATTTTGTTTTGCTTTTATAGTGGGGTGTTTGCGAAAGGATGTTTTTAGAATTTTATTTCCCTTCCAAGTTCCTTCCGCTTAAACAAAGTGAATGAATTGCCTTCTCACCTTCAAGATTTAGGTGTGGTCACGCTAGAGGCAAACAAGACCCTGCAGGCGACGCCTCCGAAATTGAGGAGTGATGTGTGTGTGGATGTGCGGCAACGCGGCAAACCAAAAAAAGAAGCGAGAACCAAAAAACAGCGTACATGTTACGTACGAGTAGCAACGGCAGCCCAGCAACGATGCTCAAGCAGTTACACCGCAGTGCCGCCCGCTGCTTTCGCAAGCAGCAGCAGCGCAGCTAGAGGCAGCACAGCTAGCGGCAGCCCAGCTAGCGGCAGCATCTGCTTGAGCAACAGAAGCAAACAGCACCAGCAGCAGCAGCGGCAGCAACAGCTTCCATTTTTGCTTTTTTCGATTTTGGGACCGACTATTCCAATTGGACTATTATTGGTGTCAGAGCTGCTGCTGCTGCGCTCGGCATACGCGCGCCACGGCGCCGGCGCGCTCTCCTCCTAGCACGTCCGGCGCCCTGACGTGTAGACCGTGGCTGCGCGCCGCCGCTGCTGCTGCTGCTGCTGCCGCTGCTGCTGGTGCTGCTGCTACCGATGCTGCTGCTGCTACCGCAGCGTGGTGGAATTGCACGAACGAACTGTCATTAGCTGTCACGAGGATGAGTAAGAGTACTATATTCCATTCTACAATCAAGGTTACCATGATGCCTTCACGACAATTGCCGTACGCGTAAACTAGCTACCGCTATACAAGACGTATAACGTACACCATCCTCTAGTACTATTGATAGTCGTAGTAGTGGTAGTTGCGTTGCATACCACGAAGGAGGGTACATCATTCTTTGTGCTTGATACTATGTTGGGGGTGGGGTGGGGGGTTATGTACTGGCAGCGTACTTGGTTGGTACTCTCTGTAGCCAGGGCCTTCGCAAGGCTGACGCTTTTCTGCACTGTTTGTTGGTGACACAAAACCTGATGGTTTGCGCGTGGAGTGTCCAAACTCCGTTGCTTTTTTTGTTTTATTTTTCAGCATCACTGCACTCTTTAATTTAACACAAAACCTGATGGTTTGCGCGCGGAGTATCCCGACTCCCTTTCGTTTTTTTTTTTTTTGTACTGCGGCTTTACCGATGCCCCCGACTTAACACAGTAGTCGCATGCGTTGTGCGCGGAACGTTTTTTTTTCTTTACAGGACTGTACCCTGCCGATGCCCTCGAGGGGGCCAAGTGCGACTCTATTCTCGACTGCGCCACCGACTTCGGTGTGAACGTCCGTCCGTCCTTCATGGAGAAGGATCAGGCCAAGAAGGTATGGAATTTATAAGAGGTCACGTCGTGATGCGTGTGGAGACTTTGCCGTAATCCAACAGGCGATGGGGGTAGGCTTTCGGTCTCCTGTAACCAGTACTGTAACCAGTAGAGTACATCTTATCACTAGTGCTGCCCGCGCCCGCAGACGGCGAAATATTCATGTGTGTCGGGGCGCTCCCATATGACCCAAGATACGGTAAAGGCAGGGCATCGGTAGACTTTAGCCCGTACCAGGTACACCTTGTCGTGTGCTTCTCGAACTGTCGAACAATAGCTCCACGCTTAAAGCCTCCGAAGATCGATGATGTGCATGCGCCGTACCATGACTGTATGGAGAGCTGAAAAATAACGCAATTTTTCTTGCGGAGTGTGGCTGAAGTACGTTCTGCTACGGTTTCATACCCGCTCGTCCGATGCAGGGTGACGTGACACAATTCAAGGTCGTCCTTGTATGTCGCCTTGGTGATCCTCCCAGCTGTTAACGCCTTTACAGCAGGAAAGCCTCTGGGGGGTGGGGACAAATTACTTGGAATTAGTATGAAGAGGGGTTTCGAAATGCCAACAAGTTACACTAATTTTAAGTGGTTTGCCTCCTTGGAACATGTGGTATTGTAACCCGTTTGAGAGAATTAGTATAAAGAAGGGTTTCGAAATGCCAACAAGTTACACTAGTTTCAAGTGGTTTGCCTCCTTGGAACATGTAGTATTGTAACCCTTTTGAGACTCGAGAGGGAAACATTGACGACGAACATAGACGAGTACGTCATCGGCTACCGCTGTTTTTTGTGATGATGAGCAAATTTGTGTCCGAACGACGACGCCAACAATGCAAATAATCGCAGACGGGGGCGGGCGCAGGCAGGCAGCATGATTTACTCGTGTTATTTCGCGCTCACGTTACTGATAGACGCTTGGAAATATCGAAGTCGTCGTTTTGTGTTTTTTCGGTTGTCGTTATTCACCGGGCTGCAAAAGGCTTAATAGCGCGGTTTCGAAGTGCTAGCACATTCCACTACTTTCAAGTGGTTTGTCCTCATGCCGGGCGGGGGGTGCTAAAAGAGTTAATAACTTGTTTTCGAAAGCCTACCACATTGCAGTAATTTCAAGTGGTTTGTCTCCCACGTGGTGTCCTTCTCACCACCGCAAGAAATATCGTACATAATTTTCAAGTACTTATTATTTTATTGGTTTCAGTTAGGCCTTGGATATTTTTGCGCTTTTTTCCGCCCCCCACTGCCGCACAAGGGGAGTAATCGCATCGCGTTGTGTGAATATGGTAAGGGACCCACGAGGCAGTTCCATAGACATACATACCCACTGCTGTCTCTGGAGTGGCCCCACCAGAATACAAAGTACATCTCATTGGCGCTGTCAGTCATAAGCAGGAAAGTAGGCACAAGGTGCCGAAGTGTGTCTTACGAGCGGTTCTTTAAAGGATGCAGTTCAACCGTTCATGCGACTCGCCGAACACATCACGGCGCTTCGCGCTTGGCGCAAGCAATGTCTGTCTGGTTGGTGAAAACCCGTCGTGCTTCGTCCCGGCATAGTAGGGATGCGAGGGTCTGTGGTCGTACGACTACGACCATGCACAAACTGAGTACACCCCCCCCCCTCCACTGTCGTGCTTCTTGTGCCTCGGCTGTGGGCGCTCGGAACACAATTCCGACGTGGCCGTTGTTGCCTCTTTTTTCGGTGATCCGTGATCTTGTGGGAACCTCAGCTTGAGATGCGCAAGGATTTGTCGGCGAACTTCATTCCCAGGTGAGCCTCGGCCCTCGGCCTGGCGTTTTCTTCTCTCATATACGATCGTATGTTTTTTTTTTTCTTTCTATGTTTGTGTCGGAGAGACCTCACCTCGGCTGTGAGATTCGTCGAAACTATTAGTTACGAGCTGCGTGCGATGGTTCGAGCGCGCGTTATACGGGGTGCGGATAGACTAAGCATTTGAACTTCTTTGGGCTGGTCGGTGTTTACTTTGCCGGGTTACTTGTGCGGTGGCCTACTTGTTTATGTAGCTTTTACGAGAGTTTTTCCTCCGTTTGAAGACACCGCCCGGGGCATATCTCAAGCCAAACCGCATCCCGAAAGGTGAGCTTGTATGGACCAAGCTATAAGCTCGTTTGGGTGGCGAGTGGGCGTTACTGTGCCGGGCTATTTTGTGCAGTGGGGCCACGTGTATTTTCTTTACCCTTTGCAAGAGTGTCGTCCCCCTTTCCAACCTGCGACATACGCGGGATTTGAAGCCAAACCACATCGAAGGGAAGCTTGCACCTGCAGCAGGGTCCCCCAGTGAGACGGTGGTGTGCCAGAGCAACATGACCGCCTTATAGAGGGAACCCGCCTTATTCATCCCAGATTATGAGTGCAATTCCCCAGTCGTTAACGCCAAACCGATTTTGACCGCCTCATATCGGGACACCGCCTCACTCAGAACACCTTTTTGAGGGAACCCCTACTGTACGAGACATCCGAGTTTCTGCTTTTGCCCTATAAGAACTCCTTTCCATCTACGCGTGCGCCGATTTTTTTTCCACGTCTCGCCCGACGACACCTGATATCCTTGAAAAATGTGACATAGCACATTATGTATCGTGGCGACTGAGACAGAAGCACCAGTATAGCAGCGCAGCAGTTTGCACCAGAAATGGTTGGATTGGGATTGGTTGGGGTAGGTTGTGTTGGGCTGGGTTCGGTTGGGTCGCGCTAGGGTGGTTCGGTTTGACCACCAGGGCGACTTGCTACTCGTAGCTAGAGGTACTTTTTTTTTCATTCCCCCAAGCTATGTACGAGATCGCTGGATTTTTTTTGACCGTCGCGCGTAAATAGTACCCGGTGTTAACGTATGCTGTACTCAATATATCGTACACCCCCTATTGACTTGAAACTTCGAACCGGGTTTATGCATCGCTGAGCGTTTGCACTCTTGCTTTTGTCGAGAAAAAATAGTTTGTAATTTGTCGTAAAGTCGCTTGGATTATTATGCACCGCTCCCCAAGGAGAGCTGTGGCGATGGATACCGATTGCGGCGTGGATGTAGGTGTTCATCGTTCCAGTTAGCATGTTATGTGAATCGACTTGTTTCGCGTGTTGTTGTGCGCTGGTGTCGGTCGTTGTGCAGTCGGCACAATAACGCCTAATCTAACCTCGGGCAAGCAGGGTCGATACCTCGTACATCATACACTTCTAGAAGTTGTCTGCGGCGATTCGGATTTAACGTTGCACTTGCCTTAACCCCCCCCCCCCCCTTCCGCCTTTTACGAAAAATGTGCGAGAAGTGCTGTGATGCTGGATGGGGGAATATCCAAACATGCTCATATTGGACAAGAAGTTGCACAGGGATGTACACTCTCACCCAATCTGTTCAACGTTTACATTGATGGCGTGATAGTAGAAGTCGAAGCAGCAAAGCATGGAGTACCGATGGGGGGAACATACGGTGTCGGAGTTGATGTTTGCAGATGATTTCGTTGGGACATCAGAAACACCCGAAGGATTGCAGAAACGGGTAGAGAAGGCACTGCAGTAGAATACACTAGGAAATGGAGAGTGACAGCGAACGTAAAAGAGCGCGCAGTAGTTGTATGTAACGAAGATAAGGTGAATCCGGTAACCTTCAAGTGGAAGTGGGGAAAAGATGACCTACCGATCGTAGACCAGTATACGCACCTTGGCGTAGAGATCTCAAAGAACTGCTCTTGGAATGCCCACACAGCGAAAGTAATGGGAAAGGGTAAATCACAAGTAGGCAAGATGGATGCGATCCTAACAGACTCGCACCTTGACACCATTAGTGAGATTGAAATATGTATTCTGATTAATGTGAGTGTACCAAAGTTAGAGTATGCGATCCTAATAGACTCGCACCTTGACACCATTAGTAAGATTGAAATATGTATTCCGATTAAAGTGAGTGTACCAAAGTTAGAGTATGCAGGAGAAGTATGGGAATGGAACGCGAATTTCGTCAAACATCTGGAAACACTGCAGATGACAGCAGCTAAAAAGATACTAGGATACTCAAGTACGACGAGTAGTACAGTATTACGAGCAGAAAATAAAAATGTACCCACTTACAACTAATAGAGACGCCAGAAAGTTGAAGTGGCACTATAAACTGAAATATACGCCATAAAAACGGTTGCCAGCCATAGCTGAGAAGGCTGTATGAGAGCAAAAAAATAAAAAGGGCGAGCTGGAATAAGATGGGATAACGTAGTCGAGAAAATATGGAAGGAGTTAGGAGGAGACCACGAAGAAGAGATACTGCATGGAGAAATCTTTGGCTTGGCTTGTACAAGACAGAAGTATAATAAATAAATGAAGGAAGGTAAAGGTTAGCGCCAAGAAATAAGATGAAGAAGAGAAAGACTTGATATATATATATTTACATTTTTTTTTTTTCTCACACGTTTACTCACAGCTTCTGGACAAGCCGTGGACACAGGTGTCGTCCCTTCTTCCCCCCCGGTTCTTGATTTCAATTTTTATCGCGCATAGGGCTCAGCAATCCCACTGCTCGTCGATTTTTCATCGAGTGTTGCTGACTCACCCTCTCGCGCTTTCCGCAAGCCAACTTGTGCACAAGGAAAAGTCCCAACGAATTTGTACGAGTATGCACTCGGCGGGGCTCGAACTCACGAAACTGACCTATACCAGGCTCGAGGATAACCTGATACGCCACCAGGGCAACCGGTATATATACGGGGGCAGAGGGAAGATATTAGAATAAGAACGTATTTGCACGGCCCAATGGACCTACCAGAAAGAAAAAGAGATATACCAGTTCTCGGGAGAAGGACATGGATGCATGTAAGTGCCCGTGTGGCCCAACAATAGTGTAGGACTCACGTAGTAGGAGAACGTGACATACACAAGGAGGAACGGGATGCGTCAGAGGAGATGCGGATAGTAGAAGAATGTAACACTTGAGAGATGAACGGGGGTTGAGGGAAGATATTGGAATGAAAACTTATTTGCACGGCCCAATGGACCTACTAGAAAGAAGAATGAGATATACCAGTTCTCGGGAGGAGGAGGACATGGATGCACGTAAGTGCCCGAGTGGCGCAACAATAAAGTAGGACTCACATAGGAGAAGGTGAAATATACAAGGAAGAACGGGATGCGTTAGAGGAGACGAGGAAAATAGACGGACGTGGCATGGAATAGTTTCGTAGACTAGAGAGTGGCGAGGAAACAATGGGTATCCTAGGAGATGGACGGTGGCCACAGACGGCGCAACAGGAAGGAGATAGGATAATCGAACAGTTTTTGTGTAATGTATGGAAAAAGCGTGATGAGCCTCCAAACGTTGGAGGTGCCTCTCTGCCTCTATTAGGAGTAGGAACTGTGCTCCGTCTCGAAAGGAATGCGTGGTCAATGATCAAATGACTCAAGACAAGCAACAAATGAGTACGCCCCCCACCCACCCTCCTCCCGCGCCTTGATCGCCCCACCCCCCCCAAGAAAAAACGAGCTGGTTCCCTCTGTGCCTTGAATGATGTGTCGATTTTGTCGTTACGATTTCTGTCCGGCCGTGAAGGCCACGACTGAACTGTCGTTTCCCCACCCCAGTTATTTTCTTGGCAGTACTTCTTCAGCTACCCTTTTCGTAACTCGGAGCCAAACCCGATGTGAAGTAGCAGTCACTCCCCCTTTGTTCCCACGACGGTGCATGCCTTATGCTTGTCGCGATAAGAGCTCTGGCGTTTTCTGTATCCGGTCGACTCGCGTTGAATTTTTGCGTAAACACGTTAGGCGCTTGCTTGGTGTCATTTTTTGCTGATTTTTTGCACAAGGGTGACCTTTTGGCACCTGCTCGAGCTACGCAGGCACATGAAGAGAACAGTGATCAGGGATGCCGCGTTTTGTTGTACATGACGCGCCTGTCTATTTATTTTTCTGGACGGGGCGGGGTGGTTCTTCAAGACCATGTTAAAATAGAGATTGGTGTACCATTTCTTCCTTTTAAGGGATACCCTCGGTGTGATGTTAATATTTTTGGTTTGCGCCCCATTGTCCTTTATGTTAGGTGGCTCGCCGGTGTGGAGAAGCAGCTCGCGTCGACAGCAGGCGTCTATTTCGCCGAGAAGGTAAGATACCATACCATACCATACCATGCCATGCCGTGCTATGCCGCACCATACCATTATCATACCATCATCATACCGTTATCATACCATACCATGCCTTGCCGGCAACCCCGATGGTCTAATGGTTAACCTCGAACACTGCTAAGATTGGAGCCAAGAATCTGTGACTCTGAATCTAAGTGACGTCTAGGAAGGGAGAAGGAGGAAGAAAAAGTTCGAAACAACACATGGGATAAGCAAAAAAATGATAAAAGTAAAACCTTAACATACCATAATACCATACCATACCATACTTTAGCATGCGGTGCGACCCGACGCGATACGACGCGAGGCGAGGCGATACGATACGACACGATACGTTACAGCGATACGCTTTTGCGCGGGAGCTGGGACAGCCGCAATGTAGCCCGAACTTCTCCCGCAGACTAGTAGTCTTTGAGGGCTGGTCTTGCAATTAGGGAAAATATTTTTTCATCTTTCTGAACCGCTTCGAGTCTCAACCGATGGTGTAGTTTTCCCGGCTATTTTTTTCACAGCCTACCCCCCCCCCCCCCCCCCCCCCCCCCCCCCTCACCCCTCGCCCCCCCGCCCCCTTTCGTTGGTCCCATTGTTTCGCGGCGGTGTGTGTTAGACCTTCCGCTCGCGCTTGTTCGCATCACGTACGTACATCCTTGAATTTCTGTATTCCCCCTCGCCCTGACTACCGTATAACACGCATATAACACACACCCTGGGTCTTTTTCTGGGCCTGGTTTATCGAAAAGATGGGGGTACACGCAACGAAAATGGTGTCTTCGTTTTTAAAGCAGTCAGTTTCGTTGAGTGTGCCCCCATGTTTTTCGAGAAACTTGGCTCAGAAAAATCTCGTCAAGATATTTCCATGGACACCTCGCTCGGCGTTTATGCTTTCTGTCCCGATGTGAAGAAAATCAACTCGAAAAATTGTCCGAGGGGTGGTGTTATCTTTTAAGGACCACCATAATGGCGGTTGGCTGCTTTCGAAAGTTGCACAGCTTTAGTTGTTTTTTTGTTTGTTTACCCCCTTCGACCCCCGCTTTTCCGCTTTTTTTTTTTAACTTATGGCGCACACGCAACCAGATGAGCGTGGCTGACCTTATCATCGCCCTCCGGGTGAAGGGGCTCAAGGACGGCGTCCTCGACGGTGTCCCCACCACAATTGTCGACACCTACCCTAACCTAATCGCTCTCTACGAGAACATCGTCGGCGAGCCCAAGATCGCGGCTTTTATCGCCAAGCACGCCAAGTAGAAGACGGGCGTTCCCGCACTGCTAAGCACGCCGGGTAGAAGACGAGGCTTTGCGACGCCAAGCTGAACACCGTTGTTGCCCCGTGTGGGGTTGCCACGCATAACAGACGACGGGGTTTGTTCGTGCGTAGTGGAACGCGGGAGGGGGGTGGCCGTGCGAAGTAGAACAAGGGGGATGGCATACTCCTTTGAAGTTGGAGTGTAGTGAATGACGACGTGCTGTGGGCACTTGCATCAGTTTTGGTTCGGAGGTGAAGGGCATTTTTTGTGTTTCCTTAGAACACTCTGAGGATGTAACATGTCGCTTGATCTCGGCTGTTTTTTTTTTCGCTCGAACCCCCTGTGGGTATAAAATGCCACGTAAATTCGGCGATGTTTTGATTTTTGTTGTTTGTTTCAAGCGTGTGGGTGCGTACAATAGTAGCTCTAGAGCGTAACGTTTTGTTTTGCTTTGTTTTTTAGGGTATGTCGATTGTGGCGAATTGTCGCCAGCTGCTCTACTGTAAGTTTCTATGTTTCGAAAGTCCCGGAGCGGCGACTAGACTTTAGACACGTTCGTGTGCTGTACTCGCATGATTGCGTCGTTTCATCCCACCTCGAGGAGGTAGGTATACACGAAGACGTGGCGACGGCATGGCTTTCAGTACCCGTAAAAAATACTTTTCCCAACAGCAGCGAACGACGCGTGCTACGACAGAGGTGCGCCATATTTTTCTTCTGAGTTTCCTCGATTTTGGAGCTTCAGACCTCTCCCAGACACTGCTTTAGAGAAGAATAAAACTGCTACCGGATGAAAACGTCCCACGGCCTAGGTGCACAACAAGAATCATGCCAAAATTGGCTTATTTCTCCGACGATTTTGGGTTAACCAGCCCCGTCACAACTCAGAAAAAGATAGCCAAAACGTGCCACCTCTATCATAGAACATGTGCGTCGAACGCAACACTCTGTTTCGACGCTGTCCGTGCCTGACACGCGTGATGACTTGAGCTCAGGACGCCTGCGCGTGCCTGCGGGGTGTGAACAGTTACATAGTGTAAGTACGCTGTCTTTTCGACGCTGGGGAGGCGTACTAAATCAAGCGGGCCGTTTTTTGTCATCGGGGGGGAGGTTGGACCTTGAAACCGACCTCTTCCTTCCCTTGGATTTACAAGCAAGCCTAGAAAAAAGCGCATGCCATGTCTACAGCAACGACTTAACTATAGTGATATCTCTAGTGGGAGCTGAGGTGGTGCCGAATGCGGAGAGTCGGGTTGGTACTGAACAATCCAGCATTCCCCGGTGTCGAGGAGAGTCGGGTAGTTATACCCACTGTTTCCTAGTGCCGGCCGCGACCGCTGAGCAGAAAGCTCATGTTACGTATTACTCCGGAGTATATGACGAGCCCTCGCTGCGAACTCGCGTTGGTGTGGATAGTTGTTGGAACTGTCGTCAATTGTGTGCGTTGGTGGAAAACAGGAACCCAACCCAACAGAGCCCACAACCCACACCCACACCCAGCAGCCCCCGGGCTGTTCCGCGCGGCGGACGCCGTGTGCCATCGCGCCATTTTATTTCAACGTTCCCTGTTGTTCCTTTTGGATTCCAGCAGATTTTTTACCGTTGCCCCCCTTTCGCCACCGCCGAAAACAAAGTAACCGTATTATTAATTAACTTCAGGTATTTTTCCTCGAAAAGCGTGGAATGAATGCAGCTCCAGATGAAACGCGGTTGAAAAAAGGAAACACGCATACACTTACGAAGTAATGATTAACTCCAGGAATTTTCCCTCAAAAAGCGTGGAATGAACGCAGCTCTAGATGAAAAAACACGGTTGAAAAAAAGAACACGCATACACTTTTTCGTAACCCTGCAAGTATGTTTCCGACGCATGCTACGGTAGAGGCAGCACGTTTTGGGTTCTGTAGGAGTATATTTCTGAGTGACGGGGTTCACCTTAATCCAAAATAGGCGGAATTTTTTTCTTTTTTTTTTCACGATTCTCGCTGTGTACCTAGCTAGGCCCGTGGTTTTTTTTTCGGGGCTCCTTTAACCCGAAAGAGGCGGAGATACTGTAGGAATAAAAACAAATCACGATTCTCGTTGTGTCCCTAGCTGGGCCATGGGATTTTTCTATCCGATGGCGGTTTTATTTTTCTCCACATCAGTGTTTGGGAGGGGTCTTTAAAGCTCCCAAAATGAGGGGTAGCACTAAGAAAAAACGTGGTGCACCTCTATCGTAACGCGCGGCTTCCCATACGAACCTAGGTTTAGTAGAGTCTCATATCCCACGGTAGGATTTGTACATATTGGGTCAAACATTTCTGAGGGGTTGAGCGTTGAGCCCTCAAGTGTGAGAAAGTACCAAGTTCCTTATTATTTATGTCAGGACCTCCCAAAAGCTCCTCCCTTCACCCTTTCCTCAAGGAACCCTTTCCTCAAGGAATTCGGCCCAGTTTTAAAAAGCGCCAAAAAAACATTACGCACGCTACAGTAAGCCCTCGACCACTTTGTCCCCAAGAACACGCCCAAAAGCAATTCCGAAAAGGGGTGGGGGATAACTATACCCTGCCACCTCCGCAATCTCACGCGGGCTCAAATAGCGCCGCGCACCTCCAGAGGCAAAAAGGGCACGACATCTCCACGGGCTCGAGTGACCTCCGCAACGCTGCGATCTCGGCTAGCAAGCTTTTAAAGGTTTCTGTGGCCTCGACGGTCGATTTGTAGTCCCGCATTGCGCGAAAGGCCCTTTTTCGTTCTGCTGTCTTGGCCACGAGGCCCTCAAGACGGCTTATCTCCGCTTCCGGCCCCGACGAGGTGTTCTTGGGGAACTGCTTTCGTGCACGAACGCGATCGGTTGTGGGCATTGCAGATTTTGTTTCCCGAAAACCGCGGTTCGTTCGTACGTCGCGTTGGTTGGGCGTAGGTGTGATGGGCGTTGCTGACACGATGGTTTAGAGGAGGATCTACCTGGCTGGGTCATTTCGTGCTCTGTCTCTTCGTTCCCATGCAAGTAAATGTTGAAACAATTAGCAGAGGTAGTACCGAGACGGGGATGTAACGCATATCTCTATGCTCTCTCTATGCTCATCAGGCAAGGCACTTTATAGTACACGGTGTGAGGAGCGTTTGTAAATAAATTACTACACAGTTGTATATATACATGTCTCGGGGTGCATGCTGATAAACTGTAGCGACACGTGGTGATCCCCCAGGTCGACGCGCATGCGCAAGCCTAACATACAACGCCGTTTGCATTACTAACTTCTCAAAGTAATCCACCTGGTATATTTTGTCGACGTCATCCGTGGGAGAGGAAATATATACGTCAACGTTGATTGCCAGGGCGCGCTGGTCTATGCTCGCGGAGGCTATGCCTCTGAAAAAGCGTGGAAAGGTGTGGTGCACCTCTATCGTAGGACGGGTCCTCACATGGGCATTTCTTACCTTCGGCAAAACATGCCTCCACCCTTGAGCAATTCTGTAGGTTCTGTCACATCGCCCGCAGAGGCTGCACGACATGCACAGATAGCGTGGGGTCGTTCGTTTTGTGGCACAGTACACGAGAGAGATAGCGAGGAAGGGAGGGAGTTCGAAAGGTTTAAGCTAATTGGGGGTGAGGCGAGCGGTAAGAAGCGAGCGTGGCACTGGCATGAGATGAGTTCACCGCAAGGTATGTATGTGCCTCTGGCGCGGTGATCTCCCATCAGCACCTATGATAATAACGGGAAGTGCACGCTATGCTAAAGGCAATTTTGCTTTTTGGGGACACTTCGCTTGAGGCGCTCAATCTCATCCACAATATTCGACGTTTCTGAGAACAGATTGGTCGCTTGATCCGGCGAACAACCCTACGGCTCAGGAACACACCCCGTCGAACATGACAGATCAGAAGAAAAAAATCGAAACGGGTTAGCCGTGACGATGGCAGAGGGTGGTGGTGTGGTTTTTGTGTTCACCTAAACCCATCAGTCACAGAAGCACTCCTATCTTAGCACGCGTCGAAACACTTCGTGTCAACCGGCGCATGCGCTAATCTGGAGGCGTTCTTTCACGCGAAAAAAAAGACTGGGGTGTCACAGACTTGGCCACACACCATCAGCAGGACTTGTGCACGTAGCTATTGCCGGGGCACGAAATTATTAATCGTGGCTCCCACGCCTCTCACCCGAACTCCAGAAATCTCTCGTACTCCTCTCGCCCAAGCTTCGGGTCCAGAACCTGGAGCGAGTGCGCCTGCAGAGGGTGGACCGTGTGAACAACATAACAGTCACCCCCTGGGATAGGTAAACGTTGACCTCATTTGCTTTCCCCCTCAGAAATTGTGTGGGGCGCATGGTAATGAATGATTGCTTCTTCGTGTCACAAAACGCTCCTGAAAGGTAATCGGACGCCCTCCTGACGCTGGAAGATCCCATGCACACAACAATCCTCTTAATCTAGACTCGGATTGCACCGTACCCGGGGCCCGCAACACACACGCACCTTGGTTGTATCAATGACCACTTTCGCCAGGGCGGCGCTTGCGTTTGAACCGTCGTTTCCTCCCTGATTCCGAAAAGGCCACAGAACGTTGCAGGCAATTGACGGAAATGAACGACCCCCAGAAAGACGGGAAATAAGCAACATGCACAATGAATGCCATCTCAGCGGGGCGCATGCACCTTCTACCTGCGTGCCCACTCGCTTTCTAGCCACAATCGAGGATGGATATCGACGACCGTCCTTACTACAAAGTCGGCGAATGCCTCACAGCGGATAAAAGAGAAAACCACGCTCTGTCTGCCCCAGGAGGAAAGGCATTCCAGAGATCGATGTACACGCCTCGCCAAAGCTATGGGATGTACCCTCTGTTTCAGATCCCTCCTATGACAGCTCAGAAGGACCTTTACGCTAATGCGATTGTTGACAACAGCATTACGCCACATGATATAGACTATGCTCCTTCGCGTACTATTAATAGTAGCTAAAGCTCGGGGTTATTGTAAAGTGAAATGTACCGAAAGCTGGACCTTGCGCGCCAAGGAACGATCGAAGGTGAGCTTCGGGGAGAAATTTGTTGCAGTCGTAGCAGCAGCGTTCGCCGAAGCTTCTCTGTGTGACATACCTCTGTCCGAGGAGCGAGGTAAGGCCTTTGAAAGTCGGTGTACTATGCCCCAGCATCACCCGAGTTACAAGGTAGATCCACTGATGTATATAGTTAAGAGATGGCCACTCACTGCGTGAAGTGGCTTGCCCGTTCAAAAAACACCACATTCGAATGCGTGACCACGCCGGACCTCAAAAAGTGACGACAGTTTACATTCACAAGGTTTGTAGCCCGTGTGGTAACCCTCTCGTCGCGGAGACAGATGGCAACACACCCTGAGATAGAGGCACCACTTTTCAGCAGTTTCGTTTTTGAGAGGCAGGCCTCCTTTACCCATACATCGACAGAATGGGCATCACCCTTGGACGCGTGCACTACGATAGAGGCATGCGCACCGCTGTTATTCTGAGTTTTTTTTCTCAATTTTGGGAGCTTCAAGGCCTCCCCCAAAAACTGATTTAAACAAAACTTAAACTGCCAAATCATACTGAATGAAAAATCTAATGATGGCCTAGGTACACAACGATAATCAATAGCGCAAAAAACAAAAAAAGGCATGACATTCCGACGATTTCGGGTCAAGGAGTGTCTTAAGTCATTCAGAAAAACATTCATTTCGGACGAAAAGTGATACCTCTATCGCAGCACGCGTCTTTCTTCAGAAAATGGAACATTTTATTTCTAAACCTAGGCCAGTCATCCCACGGTAAAAGTTGCAGATTGTTGGATTGACTAATAATGTACCTGGCCGGTTGAGCTCCGCCTCAAGTGCGAGGAACTAGTACCGGTTGGTCTGACAACAAGTTTACGAGATATAGAGTAAAATATAACCACCCGCACCATCGCCTAGACCTAGCACCACGCGTATAGCAAACCCCTACATCTATGCGACCTAAAGCCCCCCCCCCCCCGCTCCCGGCCCCCCCCGCCACATTCCCCCCCCCTCCCCCACAAGAAATATTTATAGTTTCCACGCACAAATAGACCTGCCCCACCCGTCCCCTCCCCCCCCTTTCCCCCTCCCGCCCCTCGTTTGATCAAAATCAGGCCCCCACGTCCTTAAAAATCCGCCTTCCCCTCACCGGATATTCGGCTTACAGGATTCACTTGATAAACTGATGCATTTCCTTCCACAGCTGTCAGATTTTGTCTCCCTCAGAAACGGGTTTTATAGTTTCCGCGCACAGACTGCCTAACATCACTCTGTTGACCCTGGTAGCTACACTGTAGTTGCAAGGGGAGTCGCCGACCTATATCCTTAATGAGAACACACAACCCGTAATACGCGCGATCGGAGTATCACACACAGCTTGCAAAGATGAGTTTCGACAAAATATTCGGTCTCAGAGCTGGAGTGTATTTTAATTTTTATAATAATTTGTTTCAGGACTTAGTGAGGGCATACAAAGCTTGGTCAGGTTGCGCGAACGAAAACACCTTAGAAGTCATGTTCCGCGCGCGCGTGAGGGTAGTGAGCTGCTCCCCTCCTCATGTTCGGAGGGAGCTCTCAGAAAATTCTTAGAATCTGCTGCTGCACCCCTACCGTGAAGTTATGTCTGATTTTTAATATGGAATTGGTTCATCGGGTATTGCACTTTGACACATGTGTTACGATTATATAGTTCTAGAGGTATACCGTTTTTTGGCGAAGACCATTTTCCGAATGACCGGGCTCCTCAACCTACTAATACTATCGTCGGAAAAATTGGCCATATTTATTGCATGATCCACGTTAGTGTACCCAGGCCGCCGTGGGATTTTTCATCCGGTATGTAGCAAGTTTATTTTTGCTCCAAACTCAGTTTTCGGGAGAAGGTATTAAGCTCAAAAATTGAGGGGAAGTGTATTAAAAAAATAAAGTGATGCACACCTCTATCGTAGCACGCCTCCTATACTAAGTTCAATCAAGTATTTTTCATCCTCAGAAAGAAATATTGCTCCTGAAATGCTCAAGGAGTCTTACATAAAAAAAGGGCGCGTGTGCCTCGACAGAGAGGTAACACTTTTGGTCTCAAAAAATTTATGGTTTTCGAATGACCGGGCTCACACCTTATAACCCAAAATCGTTGAAAAAAAAACTTGTATTTTTTAGCATGATTTTGTCGTCGTGTACCTCAGGCAATGTTGGGATTTTTTTTCATCCGGTGTAGCAGTTTTGTTTTTCTCCAAATAAGGTTTTGGGATGAAAGGTCTTACGCTCCCAAATTGACAGGTAGTATTAGAAAAAAAGTGGTGCACCTACGCGCCACAGATGCATCTTTTCCCGTAGCGTACGGGTGTCAAATAAAACACAGCCAGATGGACTGACCACGATGCAATATCCCTCCAGGCTCCGAGAAAGATGTGGCGGCTGCGGACGGAGACCATTTACCGCCACCACCATGACAAGGCAGTCGCCGGGCAAGGCCTCGAACTCAGCTTTAATCGCGGCTTCGGCCGCCTCAAACGCGGTTAGCCTTCGCACCTGAGTCATATCACGGTAGGGGTCGCACTTTGTTCCCGTCAAAACCGTTTCTGGCCCTGTTTGAGCTTCTTAAGTGAGCCAGTGACCCGGTTGGTCTGATACTTTTGCGATACGACCCTTATTGGATTCTGGGCTAGGGCGTGGAGCTATTGGTCTCGAATTGCGCGATCGAAATGCCCTTCGAAGCCATCGTTTCGGGCGGAATATTGAGCAAGCTCCTCAAGTTAGGAGCTCATAAACTTCTTGGAATATGCTGAACCCCTACCGTGTGGGACCACTCACCTTGTCGCCACCCCGCCGGGTATCGGGGGTCGCCACGGGGGTGCCGCTTTTCTTGGCTTTGTGAGATCCATCGCCAGCAGAGCTAGGGGTGTCGCCGTTCTCGAGCTCCAGCTGGGCGCCTCGCTTAGGCGAAGGGATTGGCTTCGCTGCCGCCGCACTCTTCCGTGGATCGGGGCTCGGTGTTGGCGAAACTTTCGGCTTGCCAGCTTGTCCCGAGCGGCGCGAGGGCGACTTACGGCGATGCACGATACCACCAGGCACGGTTTGACGTGTTGGCGACGCCGAGCTCGACCTTAAAGTCGCGCGTGATGCCCGAGGAGAGCCGGGCACAGGCGACGGTGACCTCCCTCTACTTCGAGGTGGTGTCAGAATATCTACAGGGTCCACGGGGGGGGGCGAGGAGGCGTACTGCGCAACGCCTCGAGCGCATCTGATGATCGACCCTGGGATCATGGCGCGGCCGTTGATGTCCAGCAGCCAAGGTTGTGTACGGTCCCTCTTGCAGGTTGAACACGCCTGTAGAATATCAACATGCGTCAGTCAGTAGCAGTCGATCTAGAGGCAGGCGAAGCAGTGGAGTAAAGGCCGGCGTACACGGGGCAATGTCGTCGCAGTTACGTTTGAAAAATGAAATAAGTGGTGTTGATACAAGCCTGTTTTTACTTCGGCACGTCATTGGTACAATTTGACCGATGACATCGCGCCCAGGCTACTTTGTCGTGCACATGTTTTAAATATGCCTTTTTGCCCCCCCTTCATGGAGTCACCTTGCAATTCCAACTCGCATGGTTGCGGAGTGCGGAAAGAAACACACCTCTTCGATCAGTGGCAGGCTAGTGCCGCACACGAGACAAGTCCATGTCGTGGCCTGCTTCCTGCCGTGGAGCGACAGGATACCGTGGATCGGATCGAAACTCTGGAACGGACGACGACCGAGAGCGACAAAGTAGCACGGGATTCGATGTTTATTGGCGAACCCCGACTACCCTGTTAAACACTAACCGTCTGCAGACCCCCGTGCCGGAAATATCCAGATTACATATTTCATGTTGCCAGGCATCGGCAAGTGCTACATATAGTCACTTTTCGCTGAACGTCTCTTACATTAAAGTGGGACACCCGACTTAAGAGGGTCCATGTAAAGAGAAAACGGAGTCAAGATCGGACAAAAATCGGCTTGCCACGCTTCGTGACGCCCATGCAAAAAACTACATCACTTTCGCGCTTAAAAGCTAATATATACCTGGTATGTATACGATACCGAATCTGAGAGGACAGGGGGTACCGGGATATGAGCGGTAACGTTGGCCTGTACCAATGGGACCTTAAATCGAGTATCCCTCTGTACATGTGCATTGACACTCAAACATTTGCTTCTCGTTATTCTTCAGGGCTGAGCGTAGGCCATGTGTCTCGTTAGAACGCTATTAATAGCTTTTCCTGCGTCAGGTGCTGTGTCCTTACCATGCTTGTAGCGCGCACGCGTGCATCGATTATCCCTGGCGAAAAATGATGGCTATCCTGTCTCTCCGGCCCTTGACCTGCGGAAAGTATGCAAGGGACGGGCACGTAAGGCTGTAGTGCGCATCAAAACTTGGATTGATATTTTTGCTCCCCTGGTTACAGTACTACTATTAATAATACTATCGTGAGCCTCCTGGCGAAAGCTTTATTTAAAAATGGTAACATGCCTGGTAGTTTGGAGTACCGTAGATCATATCCCTTGAGAACGCCTCACGGGGCGTCTATAATTTTTATTTCATTTTAATGCGCCCCCCGGAGCGTGCTCAAAGGTAGGGGGGGAATGTTTCCACAAAACAAAATACACGTCCCCGGTGCTAAAAATCCAGGTGGGTATACATTTAAGATCGATGGCGTGGTTTACGTAATCAGTAAGTAAGGATTCGCTAGAGTATCGCTTGATACGTGGTGTTGGGCGCACTACCATGCGCCTTGTTGGCGTTGCGCACCGGCACAGTGTGACATTGCAAGTCGTTCGTTTGTCGGGAGGACTATTTTGTACCGTGGTGGTGCGCTATTTTTAATTGTTGCGTAGGTTTTTAATGTGAAGGAATAAGACAACAACAACAGTGCAGCAATAGCAACGACAATCAACGACAACTACAGCAACAGCAACAATGATGCCGGAATAAATGCCTTGGATTTTTGTTAATGTCCCGTGGGGGTGGCCAAAAAATTGCCGAAAAAATAACGCCCCGGGGCGAAGTCAAAGGTAGAGGGGCGAAAGAAAATAAACAAAATACCACAGAGTTAAATAGTACTCCGGAGTATATTACAAGTACCAACAACGCAGCTTGCAAAGATGAGTACCTGTTTTTGACCCGAAATTCGTCGGACTCACGGCTGACGTCCTTGAAATATTTTTATAAAATACAAACGCTCGCTCTCTGTGTTCTCAAAGTTTTCATGTATCACCGGCCGATTTTTCGGGGGGGGGGGCGTTCTCAAGGGATACTACGGATTTTTTTAGAGAGAAGACACATAATCGAGTACTACAGAGCGAGGCTCCCGTCTCGAACCACGGGGGCGTACTCGTTCGTGTAGTATGCAGAACGCGACAGTGAAACACGCCACTTTCGAAGCGAGCAGCACAGACCAAATGCCGTGCACGCAAGAAAACGTGCAAGCTACCCATAGCTTTTTTCGTGCCCACGCGCACGTTTCCGTAACACTTGCGCGCAGCGCGTGGGATGTCACGAGTCCTGTTCGCGAGTTGGGAGTGCTATAGACTGGACTAGACTAGACTATATAGTTATGTCGTGTTCGGAATGCTCAAACCAAATATTTGTGAACACACCTATAGTATCAGCACAACACAGCACAGGGATGATCCGATCTGCCCGTGATGTGGAATCTTGTCGTTAGGGATAATGAAAGTATGGATCATACGGCAGTTCTGCTGTTGTGTACGACAGGTCATACCTGTCACACGATAGCTACACACCAGTAGCTACTTCAACAAAGGGTACGTACACTACTATGAGAGTAGTAGTTTGGGTAGTGTATACATCGGGTATCAGTACGAGTACGGGTTTTGATACTGGACATCATCACCTCCACATCGCCTCCACGCCGCGCCTCCTGTTCAACACTGTCAAGAGCCATCGCCACTGCGACACGTGCCACGAGTTAGGTGTTTCATCGATGCTATCAAGCTGGACATCGACTCACCCCCGAGAACACGGCACATGTGGGTGACTCAACGTTGATTCAGGACCAGATACGAACAAGATATCACATACTCGTAAAAGACGTAGAAACCGTTGGAGAGGGGTTTCCATGACATATCACGGCATTTTGGTACGGGGCACGAACCATATCCGGAGTGCAGACGATGACCGCCTCGACCATCGCTTGCCCATCATTCAGTAGTGTGTGTGGGAGCAGCATGCCTGACTATCACAGCAGTGTGGCAGCCATCGGCTCCAGTGTTCGAGGTATAGTCTATATGTAGAGTTTCGGTGGCTGTGCATCAAAATGAAGATGAGGTAGCCGCTTCTACTTCGTGGGCCGAAAAATGCGGCGGGCTTTAAATTTTAAACGAGTTCTAGAGACTAGTACCGCAGTACTGCAGCAGTAAAAGTAAGCTGCTCGTTAAGGTTGCTTTCTGTTGGAGTCTGACTGCTGTGATATGCAACTGGTAGTAGGGAGGGACGGGATGTGCTGGAGGAGAAGATGGGGAAAATATAAAGTAAACGGATGCGGCACGGAGAATATTGGTACACCACAAGGGCTCCGATTGGAGCCGGCACCCATGCTTCGGGTAGGCTAAAATCCCCCGGTGTTACACACAAGTTTGCAGGGTCAAGAGTATACCACGCTGTATATAGTGACTGATAATTGTTTAATATGCGAAGAGGTGCAGTGATAGAAAGAAGGCAATGCCACACATAGATATGCAGGATAAAGGCAGCACGAAATACAAATATTGCGATATAGTCTAGTCTACCAGGTATATATCACGAAAACGAGACGTGATCAGTGCACTACCAAATAGTGAGAGATTGAGATGATAGGATTCAGTCTCACTCATCAGTTCTCACACTCGTTGCTGCTATTAAGCTTCTTCATCAGTCCCAAGTCTCGGACTCGTTTCGTTTGTCGGTATCACGAACCAGCCGACAGCTTCTCATCTCACTTATTTGTGATAATAGACTACTAGTCTTTATATATGTAGTTGTCAGTCTCATTTCTCAGATAATTCGCAGACTATTAATAGTCAATTCCTCAGACGTTTTATCAGCCTCGTTCCTGTGGGCCGTGTCAATTCTCAGTCTAACCTGTGAGTATTCTATATCAGTCTCATTTATGTGTACAATTTGTTCAAGTCTCTCAGACCATCATGTGTACTTGATATTCTGGCCGCGTGTTCAGTTCCCAGTCTCATTTCTGTGATAATCATCAGACTCATTCATTTAAGGCTCGTTTTACTGAGATTCCATTGTCAGTCTCTGTTACCAGACTCAGTGCTACTAATGTTCTCATTGATCAGTCGAGATCGCATTTCAAGTAGTTGTAGATAAATGTGATTATCAGAACGATATAATGCGTTCCCAGACTAACTTCTTAGACATTTATCATGCTTGCTTTTGTCTGACTGGACTAATACAGGCACAGACTACACCGTCTTGCAGGTGTCTCTACCAAAATCAGGTTCCATGTTCGCTTGTGCCTTTCTATCATTCTCGTACAGCCATGGCAGAACCTGAGCGCTAAGCGTGGATGGTGCAAACTCTTCACCATATATCACCGTTTTCCTATGCGCGCACGCCTTCAAGTTGATGTCAAACCGTTTTCATCCCCTATCCACAACCTCTGGTTCCTACACCTTTGCTAGGCTCGCAGGGTAATACCATACTGTAACACCAGCCCACCCTCGTGAGACGTATATTATGCAGAAACAATGAAGATTCGGGAAGCATCGGTTTCAAGGGGTACAGCATGACTCGAAGATGTGCGGCTCTTCAAAATCTACCCTACACTCTACCATGCGGGGCTACGAAGCCTCAGGAATCATGCTAAGTCGAAAACCAAAATCGGACAGAGGAGGACGAGAGCGGACTTACAGAAATGACGTGGTGGTAATGGCGGAACGAACAGACGCGAGAGCTGCCATCCTCTCCCCGGATTAACGCCGAGAATGGGAATGAAGCAAACGTAGCAAAATAAAATGGGAACTTCCGAGAAACAGTTGTAAAGAAGCGACACCCTGGGGGGCCGAAAGCGGGATAGTCGAAAACCTCGCTAGCAACCCGCCCGCGCGGTCGGCATAGCGAAGCAGAACGCTACGGGGCGAAACTCTGCTCACGCGCGGAATGGATATCGTACGTAATCCTGCGTGGGTGACGTCGAAACCGAGCGGAGAGGTAACGGGACACTGACACAATGAAAACTAAGTAAAAACCCAGAAAAATAATATCCCTCGAAGGACCAGAAAACCCAAAACCCGACGCCAGGAAACCGGGATTCGAACACTCGAGCGCGGTGGTCGAATGAACGTCACCTAGCCACGTCCGCGCCTAGATGTATATCTACGTTACGTTGCATCCGCGACAGGGTTGACGGCACCAGGAACTATGAATTTCCTCATGTGGAAGTCGCGTAGCGAGCCGGAGAGAGGAAGCTTGGGTGGTCCCGGGTGGTCCAGAAAACGAACGCACCTAATGCTCTCCGTCGGTGGTGGCACGGGTGCTGATTTTCCCTAACCGCCACACGTCATGGTCGGCTTTACACCAAATATGGATTCCGTTCGGGAACGCCGTAGTGCTGTAGCGGCGTAATCAGTTAGCGAGCGGGTACGCAGCCGTAGCCGGGCGCCAAAAATCGCTCGCCGCTAGCACGGGAAAGTTCCCGTTGTGCAGCCCCGATGCACATCTGACCGCATGTACGCGGTACGTTTGGGGGTGCTGGTTCGCAGTGCCAGCCCAATAGAGCAAGGTTTGTTGCCGTCAGAGCTGGAGAGGTTCATTTCGCGTTCCAATGAGATGAGCAAGGGAGTTCAGGGGTCATCCCATGGTAGGGTTTGCACCTTTGGGGTTAAATCGTTTCTGGCCGGTCGAGCGCGTCAAGTGGAGAACTACCGATTAGTCAAAGAGTATACGGTTTAATTTGTTTTTACGGCTAAGGCATAGAAGCTTGGTCGGGCTGCGCGAACCAATGTCTTTGAGGTCATGTTGCGAAGTGAGTGAGATATTGAGCTCCTCATGTTAGGAACTGAGGGATTTTCTACTGCACCCCTAGTGTGGGAATGCCCCGTCTCGTACATCACCGCGATGACCCTACCCCGATCAGGAGACCGATCGGTGGCCGGTGGTCATTTTCCATCTCGAGCCGATGGAGAGGTGCTGACACGTCGTCGTGAGTGACGTTGTAAGGGGGGATTGTTTTGTTAAGGTTTTTTGCACGTATTGCGTCAACCCACCCGGAAGATACTTGAGGGTATGCCGCGCGGTCGTGTGGTTGGCACAGGGTTTGCAGCGTTGCTCGGTGAAGACGCGGTGATGCGCACCTGCGCCGGGCATATCCCAGGGGAGGTCCAAATGGGGGAGTTTATCCTCGAGGGGGGAACCGCCCGGTGTGTCGCTAGAGGGGCACGGGCCGAACTCCAAAAACCTTGTAAGGGCTCGTCCAATTGAGGGAAATTTTGGCCTTACACATCTTCGTATCCGTGCCGGTCTTCTCCACTTTACGAATAGTGTAGGCAGAGTTATACAGCCAAGCCCAATTACCCACAACGAAGTTGGAGAGGCTTGACGCAAAGCGTCCGAAAAGGCTGAATTTCGCCGTTCCACACGAGAAACTGTCAAATAAAGCGTATTGTCAACTCTATTGCTGGCGCGCTGTTGGCGTCCCGACGCTAGATCGCAATGTGCGAGATAATCACGGGTTAGGCTCTGATGGGGCGGAGACCCCGGCACAATCGAAATTAGTAAGAGGGCAGGTGCCGCAGCGTGTGCATATGAACCGAGTTGGGGGCCAGAGCAGTGGCGCGCGATATTGGTAGGCGAGCTACACGTGAGGTGTTTACGCATCCCATTCGCCTTGGCGCTCGTTGACAACCATAGCCAGAATTTGGGCCATGATGTGCTTTAAACGATCCAAACCACCATTACAGCTCTCAGCGATAGGAGCTGATGGGATTTGTCAAACGCCAAGGAGCTCGCAGAAGACGTGAGAGAGCTTAGAGAGCAGACCTGGAGACCGCTGTCCGAACGGATACGACGCGGGGTACTCCGAAAGGCGAAGGATAACGGCGTTGGCCGTGCTCTCAGCTGTAAGTTTGTTGCAGTGACAGCGAACATGTCCGCGGTGGCTAAAAAGGTTTGAAGAAAAACAATTTTTCATGCTCCCCGGGGACGCGACCGGCAGCGGCTCAAACCATTCCACGCTGACCGCAATCCGGCACATGCTACGCGAGAGCAGTGCGCCGTTTTTTCCCTGGGTTTCCTAAATTTGGCAGCTTAAGACTTCTCCCAGCTACTGATTTGGAGAAAAATAGAACCGCTGCCGGATATAAAGTCCCCTGGCCTATTGATACACAACGAGAACCACGCAAAAATAAATAGCCTATTATTTATTTTTTTCCGACGATTTTGGATTAAGGAGCCCCGTCATTTAGAAACCATTTCAGACAAAAAAAGGTATACCTCTATCGTAGCAGGTGTCATCCCCGGTCCCGGAGGGAGGGAAATTGAGGCAACAGGCCAACCCGCACGGCCAATCGCGGTGTCATCCGCGATTGGCGCTTCAGGCAGCGGCACAGCCACCAATGGGTGCAATTGCTCACTCGTTTCCATCAAGAAAACCGTTCGAGCTTTCGAAGCGCACATACATGTCGTGCCCAGATGGCAGGGAGCCGTCAAATGGCGGGCTTGCATGATCCAAGGGCCCAAGCGTAACGGCACGCATACATACGAACTGGCTTGTCACCTAAAAGACAAGCCACGCGTCCCATCGGTCGTAGGGGAGTACGGGGTCGGGGTTGGATTGCGAACGAGGAGGAGAACGCGCTCGTGGGTAGTATGAAGACGGCCTTAGCCAGCAATCTTCTGAATATCTGAAAAGCAAGGGTACTAGCGCGGGGGAAAACGCGATAAGCTGTCGGTGGCCAGGGCCATTTTTTTTTTTTTTTTCTTCTTTCTCACACTTTTACTTTCCAGCTTCTGCACAAGCCGTGGTCACAGGTGTCGTCCCTTCTTCCCCCCGGTGCTTGCCTTCATTTTTTTATCGCGCATAGGGTTCAGCAATCCCACTGCTCGTCGTTTTTCGATCGAATGACGTATTGCCGGCAGAGAATAATACATTGGGTGGCGACGTAACACGTAGGCTCTGTGTGTTGCTCCCTCTCCAAGTCGGCGCGCGAATAACGCGCATCGGAAAAGTATCTTCAGCAGCAGCACCAAGGGCGTCCAAATCCGCCATAGGGGCTTAGGGAAGCCGCGGAAGAGTCGAGAGTCCTAAAAGCGGAGTGCTCAATATCTCCATTATTTTGCGGTCGGATGGGATGGGTACCGTTGGGACAGGCATTTGGGCCCGCGATGGGCCCGGGGCCTCGACCAAAGGCGGTTAGGGGCGCGGTTAGGGACCATAAAAGACTAGTCTAGGGGTAGATTTCCGCGTTTCTATTCCTACCTGACATTGCAATCAATACGCCTGTCTACTCCGTGCTTCCTAAATGTACATTACGTATTGGCGACATACAAGGCACCATAATAGCCTGCTACATATACTGCTGCTGCTGTTAACAAGTTGATATATAGAAAGTTAAATATAATAATAAGATATATATTATAAAAAATGAAAATACACTCCAGCTGTGAGATCGAAGATTTCGTCGAAACTCATCTTTGCAAGCTGTGTGTGATACTTCGATCGCGCGTATTACGAGTTGTGTGTCCTCATTAAGGATATAGGTCGGCGACTCCCCTTGCAACTACTACAGTGTAGCTATCAGGGTCAACAGGGTGATGTTAGTCAGTCTGTGCGCGGAAACTATAAAACCCGTTTCTGAGGGGGACAAAATCTGACAGCTGTGAAGGGAAATGTATCCTTTTATCAAGTGAATCTTGTAAGTCGAATAACCGGTGAGGGGGGGGGGGGGCGGAGTTTTGAAGGACGTGGGGGCCTGGTTTTGATCAAAAGCGAGCGGGTTTGGAGGGAGGGGGAGGAAAGGGGGACAATTTGTGCATGTAAGCTATAAATCTTTTCAAGGGGATAAATCAGACGGTTTTGGCACCAGTTTACTATTGGGGGGAGGGGGTTGGGGCGGGGGGGGGGGGGGGCGGGGGGGGGGGGGGGGGGGGGGGGCAGCTCAATATGTGGTAAGTCGTACAATCAGTGAGTAAAGAGAGGGTGGAGTGTTCGAGGAGGTGGGGTTGGGATGGGTTAGGGGGGGGGGGGGGGGGGGGGAGGTGGGGGGTGGGGGCGGGGGGGGGGGGCGGGGGGGTAGGAAGGGCTTTAGGTGAGGGGTTTGTTATACGTGTGGTGCTAGGCCTAGGCGATGGTGCGGGTTATGGGGAAGAAGGGGGCGTTCGGGACGGGGGGGGGGGGGGGGGACACAGCGGCATGGATGGCTCTCGAAAGATAATAAGGTGATATCCTGTGCGTGAAGTGTTAACTAATCTGGCGGATTTCGATATTTGGTGTGGCGTTTGAGTAAGGGAGAGCAAGAGGGGGGGGGGGGGGTGGAGAGAATTTTCAGGAGGTTTAGTTCACAAATAATATTCAAATACACTTCGGCTGTGAGATCAAATATATGTAGCAGCTTGTTATACGCGTGGTGCTAGGTCTAGGCGATCGTGCGGGTGGTTGGAAAAGAGGGGGCGTTGGAGGGGGGGGGGGGGGGGGGGGGGGGGGAAGAATTGAAAAGTACGTCATGGATGGTGTATATATATGGAAAAAAGATTTTGCACAATTTCATCTATAAATTTTAGTAATACTCTATTGTGACCACAATTGAACTGGGGGGTTGTCTATTAATTGGAATTATTGCCTGAATATTTGCTTTGCAAGGAAAGTTATCAATTGAAATGGAATTGCCTAGATTGTTGATTTGCAAGGCTGTCTACGAAATGGAACTGCCTGGATAATTGGTTAGCAAAGTTGTCTATTAAATGGAATTGCGTGGATAATTGGTTTGCAAAGTTATCTATTCAATGGCATTGCCTGGCTAAATGATTCACAAAATTGCCTATTAGTTAATGGAATTACCTGGATAATTGATTTACAAAGTTGTCTATTAAATAGGAATTGCCTGGATAGTTGATTTACAAAGTTGTCTAGCAAATGGAATTGCCTGGATACTTGTCAGCGACAATATGCTGCAATTAAAGTGTCGCTTGTACTACAATAGAATTGGGTAGTAAATGGCAATAGACTATGGGCTCAGCAACCGAGTTCGGTGGGGCAACTATTAATAGCATTTGCTTCGACCATATATATATTTGGGAGCATCAATGGGAGTTGTCTGAACAAAAGGGCCTGGTTATCCTCTATTAATTGAAATTGTAGGTGCACTAGAGCTCGACGGGTTTCAATTATTAAAAATTAGGGACCACAATAGAAAGTAGTCAGTCAATTCCAGCAGAGGAAACTATTTCGTGATACTCGTAGACTTTTGGACTACTTTGTATTAACCAGAGCGTGTATGTTTTACAGAAAGAAATGAAAAATCATTGTGTCATACCACTAACGTAATAAATACCACCGAGCATTATTTTTCCGCTCGTTCGTCCATCTCATAGTATATATCTTCAAAATATTGTGTATCTGCATTTAGCACACAGGTAGAATATTCTACTCGCATCCACCTCCGCCCCCCCCCCCCCCCCCCCCCCCCCCCTTCCCGCTTTATGTACATTGGGGTTGGCGTTGGTGGGCAACGACGCTGTAAAAGGTGCTAGTCATTGCGTGAGCTAGGCAACAAGGGTGCCGTTTTTTTCTGCGGTCACCATGATGGTGATCGAGTTTGATAATGATGTCCCGGGTGGAGCATCTTACGTCCGCACAAGGGGAATGATCGCATCACGTAGTAGTAGTGTGAATATGGGAAGGTACCCACGAGGGAGTTACCTAGTAATACCAATTGCTGTGTCTGGAGTGCCCACACCAAAAAGCAAAGTAAGTCATTGGCGCTGTCATCCATAAACAAGAAAGTAGGCACGAGGTGCCGAAGTCCGTCATACCAGTGGTTCTTGGAAGGATGCAGTTCAGTCTTCATGCGACTCGCCGAATACCTTACGGCGCTTTGATCTTGGTACATGCAATGTCCGCCTGGGTGGCGAAAACCCTACGTGCTCCGTCCCGGCACAGTAGGGATGCGAAGGTCTATGGTCACACGACTACGGCCATGCACAAACTGAGTACACCCCCCCCCCCGCCCCCCCCCCCCCCCCCCCCCCCCCCCCCCCCCCCCATTCCCCCCCCCTCTCCCGCCGCCCCACCAAACATCACCCCCCCCACATGCACAAAAACTCCCCCCTCCTCCGCTTGCCGCCCCACCTAAAGAAAAAAACCCGTCAGAGTAATAAACACCACTACCCGACAGGTGATGGATACATAATCTCTTTGCCGTTCGAGCGTGTATATTATTATTGCCTCCCCCGGAGAGGATGATGGGAGGAAGAGGGGGAAATTGGAAGTTGGAAGTGGGAGTGACCAAGAGAGGCCCTCCCTCCCCCAAGCTCGCCTCGTCCCCGAACCATAAATAGCGACAAGCGCACTGGTCCCATACTTGGATAATTCTATCGTACCACACAATGCACTCACGCGGCTAAGCCATGCATACTGACGATAGGTCACGTACGTACCACACAAATATATATAGGAACGTTTCCCCATGGATAGTCCGCCTGATGAAATATCCATGCCTATATAACATAACATGCCACATACTGCAATACACTTATAAAATATTCCTCGCGTGATTCACACAATACCTTTGACGGCGTATCTCCCCAACTACCACACTAATCCTTAGACGGCGAATCTCCCCGACTACTACACTATTCCTTGGACGGCGAATTGCCCTGGACACAATACCCCATCGTACATATATTATTGATGCAATGCGGTTCCACAAATGGCACCATGATATCATAACTTCTCACAGAGCCATCTATGCGGTAGCTCCAATTCATGCGTAGGTCTTCAAGCTTAATTTTACCTTCCCCACCCCCGCCCTCTCCTTCCCAGCCACTCCCACCATCGCTTAGACCTCGCATCACGCGTACAGTAAACACCTCTACATTTATACGATCTAAAATGTTAGAAATCTTCCACACCGTGTACAACTACAGTAGTTGGTAGTTGCTTGCCAAACAACTCTCGGTTCAGAATGTTGTGCAACTAGTTGCCTGTAAACAACTCTCGGTTCAGAATCTTGCGCAACTGGTTGCCTGTAAACAACTCTCGGCTCAGAATCTTGCGCAACTAGTTGCCTGTAAACAACTCTCGGTTCAACATCTTGCACAACTAGTTGCCTGTAAACAACTCTCGGTCCAGCATCTTGCGCAACTAGCTGCCTATAAACAACTCTCGGTCCAGAATCTTGCGCAACTAGTTGCCTGTAAACAACTCTCGGTCCAGAATCTTGCGCAACTAGTTACCTGTAAACAACTGCTGGTTCAGAATCTTGCGCAACTATTTGCCTGGAGGCCACTACCCGGTAGTTGCCTCCGAAACAACTAACTTTAGTTGGTTATAGTTGCGACAGTAAAAATAAAAATAGCAGAAAATAGAGCACACTTAATTAATTTGGGTCGTTCCTGCTGCCTGGTGCATGTATCACGTCCAACTAGGTCGATGGCCGCGGGTCCTCTCTAGCGCGGGAGCGATCCCCCGAGCAACTCCAGAAAAACGATGACCACGCTGGTCGCAAAAGAGGAAGAGACTGCAAGCATCAACCTGAAACTACTACTACTGTACCGTCGATGCCGAACACACCAAGGAAGAGAAAAAAATGAAATTCAAGCACGCATACTAAGTCTACGCCTCGCTTTCATCAACCAACCCTGTCTACGAGCGAGGCCATCTGAGGACCGTATGACTACTGTATCCATTGGTACTGAAGGGTACTGAAGGCGATCAGTGTCTGGGGCCGAAAAGGGAACATGCCACGGCATCAATGTGTCCGTGGCGTTGGAGAGCGCGACTCTCGACAGCCCAACGAAAATGCCCTTCCCTGAGTTGCTTCGGCACTTCGAATCGCCGAAGCACGCGAAAACGACCTTGCCGGTGGCGTTAACCTTGAGCTTCAGGCCGTACTTCCAGGCTTCCGACGACGCCCGAGCAGGCTTCGGCAAAAGCGTGCGCGTCGACGGGGGCGTGAAGGCGTTGATCGCAGCGGTCACCGTCTGAGCCGTCTGTATGGGCAACAAGTTTGAGGAAGTTTCAGTTTGTGAGATTGAGGCTGCATGCAGTTGATGCTGGGGGCAGGATTAGGATTGTAGTCGTCTGGTGCCCTCGCGACCCTCCAAACCACCACAACCACAAAACTCATTTATCGAATTTCACCTGGCTGACATGGACCTTTCGTTTTTTTTAGTTTTGGATGTACACTGGAACACACAACCTGCACACACAAACTAGACTACACACACAACTACGCACACGCACGCAACTACACACACACAACGAACAACGCGTTTCCGCGGACCGCCCTTTTTCAAGTGCTGTATGTACGATGCTTCATGAACATGTGCACATGAGAGAAAGGTGGAGGTACACTGCTGTATGGATGATACGCACCTCGTTATCTCCTCCTGCTGATGAGCCATCATCATCGACCACCATGACTGCCGCTTGTGCCGACTGCTGGCCACCATCTGCTGCTGGTGCTGGTGTAGCGTTGGCTGGTGGAGCAGTCACCATGGGTGCGCGTGCGCTTGCGTGCTGGTGGGGTGTGTGCGAGTGTGCACGCCTGTCCGGGTAGTTGTCAGTTGTCGTGACAACTACCCGGATAGTGGCAACTACCCGGGCAACAAACTGTTCTGATATAACAACCCCCCGGGCAACTAGTTGTTCTTCTTGACAACTCCCCGGGCAACTAGTTGCCTGTAAACAACTCTCGGTTCAGAATGTTGCGCAACTAGTTGCCTGTAAACAACTCTCGGCTCAGAATGTTGCGCAACTAGTTGCCTGTAAACAACCCTCGGCTTGCAGAATCTTGCGCAACTAGTTGCCTGTAAACAACTCTCGGTCCAGAATCTTGCGCAACTAGTTGCCTGGAGGCAACTACCCGGTAGTTGCCTCCCAGACCAACTAACTAGTTAATTGTTAAGTCATAGTTGTTCAGGGTGTGGAATCTTCCCCCCACCCCCCGGTTGAAGAAACAGCTCTAGACTACATTCATTCACCGGTTATACGACTTACAACATATAGATAATACATTGACGCATTCCACTTACTTGCCAATCGGCAGATTTTGTTCCCCTCAGAAACAGGTTTCATTTTTTCCGTGCACAGATTCATAAGCATCATCTTGTTGATGTTGACTCGGGTAAATAAGCTAGTTAGTTCTAAGGGGAGAGTCGCCGATCTACTTCAAGCATAGTCTACATTTATTTAACAAGGACACACGCCAAGCCATACGCGCGATCAGAATAACACACACAGCTTGCAAATATGGGTTTCGATGAAATCTCCGATCTCACTGACTGCATGCAGCAGTGTATTTTTTTTTTAAATAATTATTTAAAATGAAAAATACACTTCATTCAGCCGTGAGATCGACCGAACGAAAAGGAAATTGAACAAAACTCTCAGCTTTGCAAGCTGCGTGTGTTGCTTCGATCGCGCGTGATACGGGGTGCGTACACCCTCATGAAGAATACAGGTCGGTGACTCCCCTGGTAATATTAAAAGCCAGGGTCCAAGGACTAAGACGTTCAACCTTGCTCTTTGCACGGAAACTGTACAATGACCCGCATTGAGGGGGACAAAACCAGACATATATATGTGGAATTCAGTATGCAAAAAACAAGAAGTAGTGTTGTAGACTAGGTCTATAGTGTGAGCTAAGTTTTTGAGTGGGTTACTTGGGTCTACCGGGTTTGTACGCAAATTCCTGTGAACCCCGTGTATGTTTTAAAAATTAAAATGCACTCCAGCTGTGAGATCGAATATTGTGTCGAAACTCATCTTTGCAAGCTGTGTGTGATACTCCGATCGCGCGTATTACGGTTTGTGTGTCCTCATTAAATTTAAAGATATAGGTCGGCGACTCCCCTTGCAACTACAGTGTAGCTATCAGCGTCAACAGGGTGATGTTAGGCAGTCTGTGCGCGCAAACTATAAAACCCGTTTCTGAGGGGGACAAAATCTGACAGCTGTGGAAGGAAATGCATCAGTTTATCAAGTGTATCCTGTAAGTCGAATATCCGGTGAGGGGAGGGCGGAGTTTTAAGGACGTGGGGGCCTGATTTTGATCAAAAGGGGGGCGGGAGGGGGGGAGGGGGGGGAGGGGACGGGTGGGGCAGGTCAATTTGTGCGTGGAAACTATTAATATTTCTTGTGGGGGAGGGGGGGAGAATGTGGCGGGGGGGGGCGGGGGGCGAGGCGGGAGGGCTTTAGGTCGCATAGATGTAGGGGCTTGCTACACGCGTGGTGCTAGGTCTAGGCGATGGTGCGGGTGGTGGGGAAGGAGGGGACGTTGGGGGCGGGGGTGGGTGGAAATTGCAGCAGCGGCATGGACGGCTCTAAAATGATAACGAGGCGATATCCACGGCGTGGAAGTGTTTATTACTCTGGCGGGTTTCGATATTAGGTGGTATATGTGGCAGGCCAGCGGAGGTCCGGCCAAGGCCTGATGCTCGGGTTTTTTAGTGTCGAGCCATCATGGAACATGCGGTGGACGTCGATCGCTACTGCTCCAAAGGGATCTCTCTTCTGCTCTTGATGAAATGCAGAGGCACACTCACACGCCTGTATTGGTCGATTGAAGACCGATGAGTGAGTTCTGCCGTTCTGCATCAGGTGTCGGGCGGTGCGCACTTGCTCTTCGAGCGCCCATTTCACACACTACCAGGAAATAAATGCACAAATAAATTAAAGCGTGGATCCAAAACGCCAGATCCCTGCACTCTACAGACAGATCGAAGCTCTTGCGCTAAAACGGAAATGATCGAAAGTGCGTCACCGTACTTAGCCGATTTTGTTAAAAATACATACTATAGTTTTTCCATGTACTTTTTCGAACGCACACTGGTGAGGGTCCTTCCAACGCACACTGTGTCGGGCCCGGGGGGGGGGGTTCGGGGGGGGGCGCGTCGCCCCCCCCCGACACTGCTACTAGCATCCAAGCACCGTTCGGCTGCCCTGCCAACCCAGTGCTGGTGGTGCATTTTGGAACACACACACGAACACCAACACACTCTACACTGCTAGTAGTAGCATACAAGCACCCTTCGGCTGGCCTGCCAACCCAGCGCTGGTGGTGCATTTTGGGACACACACACGAACACCAACACACTCTACACTGCTAGTAGTAGCATACAAGCACCCTTCGGCTGGCCTGCCAACACAGCGCTGGTGGTGCATGCGCTGGAACGTTTGCGCCTCTGCTGTTCGATCCTGCTACATCACGATGCGGGACAACAAAAAATAAAACAACACAACACACAAACATTTCACTTCGTTGTGCCCTGGGCTGCGGACAAAAAAATCCCTTCCCAAAAAACCCTCCTCGTCCTTGCAAAACCATAAACTTTAAACGGCTGCGATTCAAATCAAACGGCGTGACGAACTACACCCTCGCACGCAAACAACCACCTCGTGGGTGCATTTTGGGACACACACACGAACACCAACACACTCTACACTGCTAGTCGTAGCATACAAGCACCCTTCGGCTGGCCTGCCAACCCGGCGCTGGTGGTCTCCGGAGCGTGCTGTGGGTGTCTGCTATGAGCCCCTTCGCTCGTTCTACACTCCTCCTCCTCAGCGGCTGCGTGTTCTTCGCCCTCTTCAAACGTCACGGCGTACCACCACCTGGTGCTGCGTTTGAATCTCTGCACAAAATGCAGCGGAACGTCCTTACAGCAGAGCGGTATCTTGACGACTGGGGAGACCAACTGTTCCAATACACATTTGCAGAGCTCTCTCTGCCTCATCGCTTCCACCCTCGCCCACAAAAGGCCGGCGTGGGTTGAGGTAGAGCTAACGACTGGTAAGGGGAAAGGGAGCAGAGTCAAGCTGCAGCCTTTCGAGGACAAGGCCGTATGGGTTCCGTTCTGCAGGGGAGTTGCCGTCAGCGGAGCGTACATAGTGAAACAGTGGCCGCTCATGGTCGCCGCTTGTATGACCATACATAGGGTACAGGGTGTTGGGTTCGAGCGGGTTGCCGTGTGGATTCCGAGTAGAGGATTCTTCGCCCAGGGCCAGGGGTACACCGCTGTATCTAGGGGTAAAACTCTTGGGGGCCTGTTCATAGTCTTGCCGAGTGCTGTATTGCGCGACAGAGGCGCCGCCCGCGATTTCATGAAGGAGGCCTTCCACCCCCCAATGGACGCCATCAACGCGCTCGCGGAACTGCGCCGAAAAGCGCCAGCGACAGTAACCATCGACACGCGGGGGAGAAGAGTGGCGTACGCCACCCTATGGGACGCACGGGAAGCGTATGACGCCCCCGACGGTTGGAGAGGGCTTTGGCCTCGGGACGTTCACAGTAGTGGCCATGGATTGCAGGGGGTCTACAACGTAAACTAAGTTTGGTCAAGCGAAACACGTCTGTAGCGATGAACATTCCACCAGTCAAGTGTGACAAAACATTCCGCCACTCCCGACCATCGTCAAGTGACTTCTCGCGCGGTCAAATGTAAAGCACTTGACGAAACATGTATTGTTATTTTTGCTGCAGTTCCAGGCAGTCTCCTCCAAAATATACCACCAGGTATACGATAGGTTATGTTGTACTAATACTATCATGGTAAACCTCGATTTACACTTGATAATAGCTCTACACTGCTACCATCCAGTGGGCGAGGTACAGGCCCAGGGGGCGAAGAGGGCATACACATACGTCTCCCGGGGCGAAGAGGGCATACAACATACATACGTCCCCGGGCGCAAAACACATTATTATTGTCAATTATCCCTATTATTGGTAATATATAGCGGTGAGTTCGTCAAAAGTGGATTATTGACGTAATGCCGCGTAGCCGCGCCCCTGCTCTTCTTGCGATAACGTACATCTCTTCCGAAAAAGGAAGGACAAAATCCACATATAGAATGATAGACTACGTATTTATAGTCGGTCCGAATCCTAAAGTTTTAAACGACGGGTGCTACGATAAAGAGGTGCATCAACCCTTGTTTTTTTCTGAGGTCCCTAACATGCGGAGCTTAAGACCTCTCCCTTGAAACTGATTTGGAGAAAAAATATGACCGCTTCCCGGATGGAACATCCCATGACCTAGGTACACAACGATAATCATTAAAATAAAATTGCCAATTTTTCCGACGATTTGGGTTATTAAGGGGCCCC
Source organism: Undaria pinnatifida (assembly GCA_012845835.1). Classification (NCBI taxonomy): domain Eukaryota; class Phaeophyceae; order Laminariales; family Alariaceae; genus Undaria; species Undaria pinnatifida. Next base: position 166,572 of record JABAKD010000107.1, on the reverse strand, counting down.
AACATTCAGAAATCAATTTCGCCAAAAAAAGTTATACCTATAAGTTATCGTAGCATGCGTCAAACGTTTCAACCAACCTCTGATAGCCCCCCCTCCCGCACCGCTCCCCCAACAAAACAGATAAAGATTAAATGCACTAATTACTCAACTAAACTTCACTAGTCTACACATACATACACACCATACTACTGTACTTGATACTCAGTCTATAATACCAGTTACACAGGTAGTAAAATGTATTCACAACCGCACGTTGAATGCCATCAGGCTTGGATACAAACCCAAAACCAACAACCTCAACCTGCACCCTTTCCCTATCGCTCGCCTTTCTCGCTCTCTTAATTCCCCGCTTCACGTGTTTCGCCCCGCTGCCTCTACGCCGAGAGTCCTGCTCTCGCGAAGCGCACAACACTGAACCACACCTACCTGCCAAGTCGAACCGGAAGCAGCATCTACCGAAGCACACCGCTCCTACAGCAAAACTGCACATCGGACATCACCCAACAGCAAGTATGGCCCCCAAGCTGGTCTTGAAGTACTTTGATTTTGAAGGCGCGGCCGAGGCGGCGCGCTGGGCTCTGGAGCTATCTGGTCTTGAGTGGGAGGACAAGCGACTCTCGCCCGAGGAATTCGCCGCTCTCAAGCCAAGTGAGTATATTATAATATATAGCTTGCAAAGATGAGTTTCGACGAAATCTTCGATCTCACAGCTGGAGTGTATTTTCATTTTTTATTATATATATACAGCAGTGCGGACACCTCCTATTATTAATACATGTGATACATATTAGACTAGTCTAATACTCGGAGTATTAAAAAAAATAAAATACACTCCAGACTGTGAGATCGAAAAAATTGTCGAAACTCATCTTTGCAAGCTGTGTGGGATACTCCGATCGCGCGTATTACGGGTTGTGTGCCCTCATTAAGGATAGAGGTCGGCGACTCCCCTTGCAACTACAGTGTAGCTATCTGGGTCAACAGGGTGATGTTAGTCAGTCCGTGCGCGGAAGCCATAAAAAAACCCGTTTCTGAGGGGGGCAAAATCTGACAGCTAGCTGCTGTGGAAGGAAATGCATCCGTTTATTATCAAGTAATTCGAATATAATATTGCAATAAATGGCCTCTGCACCTGGCTGCGCAACGCTCAGGAAAAGCGATCCCGCGAGCATGGCCCGGAGGAACAACTGCTCCAGCAATAAAGTCAAATGTTAGGCCCGCTTTGCTCGCCGGCCGACTTGCTGATTTCAATGAACACAGAAAATCGCGTGCATGCTACACAAAATATAGACTTTTGAAACACAGGGAGAAAGCAGAAAGCACAATTAATTGGTTGACCTGCGCCATGTCAACATTACCAACAATACCGGAGGGGGATGGGTTCCTTTTTTTGTTTCTTGCAGCGGCTGGCGCGAGTGACGCCCCCCCCCCCGCGCGCGCCCTCCCCTGTTCTTTGCGGTCATAGGCTTACCGTGCTGTGTTTATTTTTGCATATGCATGCCCAAAACAGGATGGTTACCAACGCGTGCTACGACCGAGGTGCGCGTCACATTTTTTCTTAGGTTCCCTAATTTTGGAGCTCAAGAACTCTCTAAGGCAAAAACTTATTTGGAGAAGAAAAAAAACCTGCTTATTACTTATTATTTATGTCGCGGATGAAAAAAAAAACAAGAAAACACGGCGTAGATATAGAACGAGAATCATGCAAAAAATAAAAAAATACTAATATTTATTTTTTTCCCGACGATTTGGGAGTAAGAAGCCCCGTCATTCAGAACCATTTTCGCCAAAAAAAGGTATACCTTAATACCTCTACCGTAGCAAGCGTGTACCTACGCTGCGCCTAACAAATGGCCTGACAAGGTTTCGTGAGTGAAGTAGTATAGAGTCACTGGTGCGATCGTGAAAACGGTGATATATCGTAGCATGCCCGCTACTTCTTTGCTGTCACGACAATACTCTACTGTGATAATACCATAACAGTGCATGGACGATGCCATAGTGAGAAACGAGCTTTTTATACCTGGCCGACCACACACTCGCTTGCTCGCTCGCTGAGAGCAGGGTAGGGGCCCGACGTACCACTGGTGTCATGACCCAATACTGTGATAATACGATGATACTTCGTAGTATGAATGATGCCATAGATAGTGAGAAAACGAGCATTATTATTATACGTGACCGACCACAACACGCTCGCTTGCCCGCTTGCTGAGAGCAGGGTAGGGGCCCGACCCACCACGTTGCGGGCTCACTATTTTTACGCAATGCCCCTGTGGTGCTCTGGTGACTGCACTCTTCTATAATTGTGGATAGAGTGGGAAAGTAAGTGGTGCAGGGTTGCCCCATGAGTGCAAGCTGGTCGGGAATAACAGTGGGTCACGTTGAATCGCGAAATAAATGGAGGCGAGAAAATTGCGGGTAGACGATTATTTTTGGTGTCATTTTTTTTTAATGCTCCTCCTGCGGATGGGGAAAGATGCAGCTTTTAAGCTCACACTACACTTCCATGTATTGTCATGCACATGAGAATGTGCCCTGTGTCTTACTAAACTCAAATGCATTCATGCGCAATCCAGCGCTAATAGTAGCTGGCGCATCCTTCAGGTCCGGTGATAGCGACAGCGCGAGCTGTCCGTACCGGCGGTCGTTCCCGTTGCTACTACAACAGCAGTGCAAGCTGGCGTTGCGTACGGATGCGTGAGGTAACATTTGATTGTTGACGTTCACCCCCTGACAACATCCATAGGGAGGAGTCATATACTCGTAGTCATATTCATATACTCGTAGTCATATATATTCAAGCTGGAGAGTTTGTGTGCGTTTTTTCGTATGTTTTCGAGTGATTCGTTACGATTAAGACGTTCGTACAAACGAGCGGCCTGTGTATCATGCACCCTCGACGTATGAGTACCGACGTACCGACCCTAAGTTTATCGAAGTCACACCACAGCTGAATACATATTTATAACAATTTCGTAAAGTGGTTGCCGAATGTTTAACCGTAGAACCGTTACGAGGGTATGTTAAACAAGGCGCAACCTCACCTAGGCAATTTGGAGCAAATATGTGGGTTGACGGCACGTTTTGCCCTTGACGGACTTGACGGAAAGCCGTCAAGGAACTCCACAGCGAAAACTGGTATGATGAGATTAAACTACAAAGACGCCTTGACGGGCCAAAACTAGACCGTCAACCGATACCTTAAATTTTGTGTCGAGGCAAGGATAAGAAAATCATTGACCAAAGGTTTGGTCCATGATCAACAGGTTTCTTGCGCAGACCCAGGCTACGGTAGGGGGGTCCCCTTTTGGGCCTTTTATTTCAGTGGCTAGGGGTCACTCGCGCGAGTAACCCCTTTGTTTCTATGCAATCTCACGTTTTCTTTATGTTTTACGTTGACGAAATCAATCCGCAATGCAAAGGTGATCTAAGCTGCGCCAAACCAAGTGCCTAAACCATCTTCATCCGTAGGGTACAGAGCTACTCGTGCGAGTGGCTCAAACACACCAGTGAAAACGGGGGTACCCCCCCTACCGTAGCCTTGTTCCGCATTGCGTCTGACAATTGTGACTGTGTAGAACCTGCGGAGACGATGGTGCCCGGGGGCATCACACACGAGAAAAGACTGTGCGGGTGCCGGAGTGGGTAGAATATAGCTAGGTTATTGATAGGATTGGCGGTGTCACAATCTTCGGTGTGTTCGGGTTGAGCCCCGCTCTTAGGGCCCAGTGATACCCGTTTTTTGACCTCTCTCTCCATTTCACCCAAGTGATGTTATCAGGAGAACATCAACCGCTAGCATTTCCCAAGGGTTTCACGGTTAGCTTTTGGGTTAGTTAGCATGGTTGAAAAAGGACGGTAATGTCAGACACCCCCTTTGGGTCAGTCCACTGCTGTGTTGCTAATAGTGTTCTCATTTGATCTTGCACAAGGGGGTTTCTCCGGCGGGGCCTAGGAAGGGCCGCCACCGAAGCTGAAAGGCCCGCATGACACGGCAAACAAGCATACGTCACCACCAACAACAGCAGCTAGCTGCCGTTGGCGATGCCAAGGGCCTCTCAAAAATGTTCCCTGACGCGTCCTTCGATTAGTCCCTGACGTTAGTTAGGAATTGCCATTTTTAACTGAGACGGATGCAGATTTTTTTTTTTTTTTCTTATTCTTCGGCGGATGGGGAAAAATAAAGCTTTAGCTCACCACACTTCCACGTATTTCCATACGCGTCGTGTGTCGATTTAACTCAGGTGCTTTCGCAGCCCAACGCTAGCTGGCGTACCCTTCGGGTCCCACTGTAGGTATCAAATATATTGGTTTCGTGGTAGTGTTATAGAGTGTCAGTATAGCTGGCAATAGATTCGGTAGGATAGTCCGCAGAGTCATGGTCTATTGGCCACAAGAAGGTTCTCTTAAACGGAATATTCTGAGTGAAGCGGATAACCCGTAGAATCTAGCTAGTTTGTACCACAAGAGCGTTCTCGGAAATGGAACGCTCCTCCTCTGGACAAGATTGATAGAAGTAAGCTCATGGGAACATAGGACATCCAGGAGAACGTTCCTTGTACGTTCCATAGGTAAAGGTCCGGAACAGAGCACAGTAGCAATGCTGGGGTGAAGCGAACTCTGTGAGCTTCACCCCACCCCCGTGCTCTCACTACCTGCTCTACCAGCTCTACCTGCTCTATCCAGCCCTATCGTGGCTAGGCCTGTGTTGTCTGTCTTTTAGAGTCCAATGAAGAGGAAATAATGTAAAAGCTTTTGAGTCTATCCAGCGAGCCATGAGGAGAGACCAAACAAGGGCACCGGAACCCATGAGGAGCACGCTTCCCAACACCGACCAACCACGCATCCCCCACTCGGAGTACCACCACAATTGGCGACGTCGTAGCAGTGAACGTGTCGACCTTGGGCTTCGTGACCTTCTCCCCGGTGTTCTTCTCTCCTCAAGGCAAGCTCTTTTCGGCTTGCACAGCTTTGCATTTTACTTTTCCCGTTTTTTTTGGTAGTTTTTATTTTTTACTTTTTTTTGCTTTTCCTCTCGTATTTTAACATACTCCCTTTCATCCAGTAGCGAACTTGGTTATCTATTTGTCTCCTATCCGCAAACCACGGGCCTCTCCAGGCCTCTACTATGCGACGGACTTGTTGAGTCTGCAGCTACCACGGCTTTGCGCAGCAGCTTTTCGAAATATTGTCTTCCCGTGCTCTCTCTTCGTGGGACACTACCATGACAATCGAACGAAGAAAATGCTCCCCTATTTTTGTTTTGGTGCTATGGTCTATTCAGTTGTCTTCACCTCTTTTCCACTCCAAAAGCGTTCCCACTCTAATTCCAAGTGGTTCGTTCCCATGTTTGGAGTCCTGTCCAGACGAATACCCCGCCAGGTTCCCGTAATAAAACCTTGTGGGAAATCTCGCAGTTGGACCCCTGTGAGCTGTTTGCACTCGACTAATTCGAGTGGCCGGCTCCGTTGCACCACACCTTACAACTGTACCGTGTCGTTACGGAATAGGGGTACATGTGCAATAGTTTGCCCTACCACACCCCCCCGAGCACGAGTTGCGCGCTTCGGATGAAGGCAATGACTCGCCTTTCTCTCTCCTACTTTTGGTCATCCCCTCGCATTCCTGCTAATAATCTATACAGAGTATCATAGACACAGCAGGCCTGCAGTAGTGCGTGACTATTTTTTGGGTTTCGTTTTTTAGCTGAACCATGTATGGGTTTTGGTTTCTTGGCATATTTTTACCAGGTACCAGCACGCTGTGTGCTGTAACCTTTCGAGCAGTGCATCTCTGACCTATGAGACACTCCACCTTTGTGTGGGTTCGCTCACAGTACGGCTCATCTACTCGTATAGGCCCGCCACCAGCGGTGCGCGACGCCTGTAGCTGTACTACTGCTGTGTTGGCTCTTTCAGCGAGCAGTAGTGCACGTCGCGACTACTTTCACTAGTGTTCGTTCTGGTAATCTTCTATCTGGCTTTGATGAAACCTTCGAAACATTTCGTTTTGCCTTTTAACGGAAGTTTTGAAACATCTTGTGCGTGAGATGGAGACTAGTAAGTGTGAGATGGAAACTAGCAAACTAGCACCAAGCACCAAGCGTCCTTGTGGTGCGCTGCTGTTGTTGTCTAACATTGCTATGACATACGCGCTCTCCTAGATACCAGTACTACCTGGTCTGAGTTTTGTTTTTCTTCATGCACTCTTTTGCTTATTATGTATCGTAGCTGCGTATCATACACTGGTATCGAATAGGGCAAACACTTGTCCTTCGTGCCTTTTTCTTGTTGGCAGGTTTTGGTCCTATGGTACATATCGATATGACACGTACGTGATGACAATACCATCAGAACGTTCTGCGATCTCCGGAACGTTCGTATGAATCCCAACCATCTATTAATAGCCCCCTGCGGAAACAGCGTGCTACGGTTGGAATAACAAACTCACAGCTGACGCCCTTGAAAATTAGTTATAAAATACCAGGTATAGCGTATTCGAATCTGTGTGCAATTCTTACCAGCTTTATGACATACAGGGCTCTATGTTGCCGTTTGTCACCATGCTGCTGTTTAGCGCACACTTCGTACATTTTGGCCATTGCATCGCATCTACGCTGTTAAAATTTGACAAAATACTGCTGTAGTACGTGTATCTCGCCAGCCTTCTGTCATACACAGGCTTTATGCTGCCTTAATTTGTCAGGATACTAGTGTCATATATGTGAATTCCGTCGGTTTTGTCTCACGCACGGCCCCTTATGCTGCTCACATCATCCGAAATGCTGCAGTAACCGTGTCTCTTACTTACCAGTTTTAAGCTATATATGGGCTCTATCATGCCCATATGCATCTGCTGTAAGAGCATTTTGCCAGTATATGTGTCGTGCCCAAGCTCTACGCTCTGTCTCATATTGGATTATTCCCCCCCCCCCCGCGTTCGGCCAGCTTTGTACGCCATAACAAAAGCAGGCTCCACGCTAACATTTTTTATTTTTGCGACAAAACGCATCAAAGTCCCTCGCATCTGCCCCATCTCGTATGTTGAAGTGGAGTAGACGCTGCTGAGATTTGCCCGATTTTTGTCACCGGACCGAGTTTACTTTTCCCCGTTTCTGGTGATACAGGGTAGATGATGCCCAAATTTCAACGCATTTTTCGCTTCAATTTTACGATAAAGCAGGGTCTATGCTGCTCAAAATTGTAACGTTGCTGCGCAAGCTTGAAAGTCGATAACTGTTTCTTTTATTTTTACTTTTCGTTTTTTTGGTTTGAAGGCATTCATTTCTGCTGTTAGTTGCTTGACAATAATTTTGCGAGCGACCACGGGAAATGCCCCCCCTCCGTTTCTATGCCGCACGTGTTGCTTTCATCATGCTGGCGCACGTCTCGTCTTGCAAAAATGGTCGTGCAACCATGATCGTCTTGTCACGAGCGTCAACACGCGCTGCACATGATGTTGACTTACACAATTGACAATGATTGTGCTCTGTCACGATGCATTATTTTTTTTTAGGAGTTTCAACCCCAGAATGCGCGAACGGCGGTATTACATGTCGAACATCCCACTATATCATATTGGTACTATTTTATAAAATCCTCTCACGGTGCACTGTGTTCTATTTGGAAACCTCTGTGAGGGTGGAGACTCAACGTGCCACGAGCCTCGTCAATACGCTCAATACCCCACGCGTGTTTAAGCTATTTTTATGAGGCTACGTTTTTGCTGTTACGCACCCCCGACCTGATGCAGCGTTGGAGTGACCCGAACTGTATTAGGATCGTGCCTGAGCAAAAATACGGTTGAGTAAAACCGCACCCCGAGTGCGTCGCGCTCCGAATGCCATCTCTCTCCCTTTTTCACGAGTGTCCTACCTGTGTTACACGGAACCCCCCCCGGTATTTTTATAAACAGTGCACCCCCTAAGTATACCGTCATTTTTAGGTCTGGAATTTTGCTTCGGAAACCTCAAACATAGCTTAGGTTATCGACGGGTACAAGAGGTACACATATTTTCCGTGTTGTAAGGTCTGATTTTGTTTTGTTTTCGACTGGATAACTCGGTGGTTCTAACCATCTCCCGAGCACCACGCTCCTCCCCCGGGAATATCTACAATCATCCATCACCCTCCGGTCTTCTTGGTGACGTTCGAAAACTACTGATACTGCATCCTACCCCTCTACTCCGGTGCGTGCGATACCTCCCTATCCATTCCGGACCAACATGGATCCCCCCCCAACCTTTGCGGTAAGTCCCGCACCAACCAGGACCCAACCCCTAAACCCTCACAATGAACAGTGAGCTTCGCGTTTTTCTCCTGCTGTAGCCATGGGTGGTACAGTTACGGTGGAGGGCCTTGTCATTATGTTTCAATAAAATCGAAATAATGCCCGGAGCGCATTTTTGTGGCCAGGGTCGTTGACGGCATTTCCACCGCCGCCACTGACCCCGACCCATTTCAGTCAAACCGGATCTCTCGACGTTTGGTACCTTACACGCCGAGACTAGGAGGACGAATCCCTCTACGGGAGACGCCCACCTGATGCGACTGCGATTTTTGTTTAGCGCCTGAGGGCAAGAGGTTAATTTTTTTCCCGTGGGGGAGCACAACAACGCCGCAAGTACAGCGACGACTACCACAGCGTGTATCGACGAAGCGGCACCCATCAGGCCAGTGCCGCGGTGGTTGCCGAATATCATGCCACCGCGACTGCAGCCCTGCACCCCCCCCATCTGGGCCACGACTACCGTTCTAACCGACACGTTGCTGTCATCCCAACCCCGGCTCCCATAGCCGCCCACCCCACGCGGCTGCGTCTATCACCACAACGGTTCAAAATCACCCGCCCATCACCGCGCTTAAGCCCCTGCGCCCAATCGCCCCTGCTTTTGTTTGCTGGTACTTGCTCACAACTGCATCCGGGGCGCCCACGGTCTCGACCGGGCGGCACCCAAAGACACCCCAGTCTGCGGTAAACTATTTTTTCGGTTATCGGCCACGTCGTACCTACCCAACTACGACTCATGTCGACATCGTTAAACGCTCCGTCTGCGGTAATCTGCGGGTTCGGTCTATTTCCTTGAAATTCCGACCCCCCTCCCGCCGCTACTAAAATTGTCAAAACGGCCACAGAGCCGCCAAACCAACTTTGTTGCCGCATTCCCCTACGCGCTCCAAGCCCCAGCACCCACCTCCCGTGAACCCACGGCTTGAAAACGCCGCACACGCCCTCCGCAACCAGCCCCCAAAACGCCGCACGCACCCCCCCGCATCACCTACCGCTCGGGTCAAGACCACCGTTCTTCTCCGACTACCACCTACGCCACCTTTCTTCTCCGCCTACCACCTACATCACCGATATTGACCGTTGTAACAGCGACAGCAAGGTCGCCCAACGACGCAGACGCCATCCTATCCGTAGTGGCCGCGACGGCGGTCGCGACCACCCGAATTGTGACGCCCATGACGCCTGCGTCTGTCTCAAGAACCGCAAAAAGTGGTGGCTCGCAACCACCACATATTGCGATACGGGACACAACCTACGACGAGCATCATTGTCAACTACCTGGCCATCGAGTACCACTCCGCTGGCTTTCGGGCGTTCTCCCTGACGTCTGCATCGTGCCGGCGGCACTCTCCCACTGTAGCAACGACTGATTCTACGATAGCCCCCCCCCAAAACCGGCGGTTTTCTTTAACGAACGTTTCATGGCTGCTCGACACGAGGAAGGATGCTATGAAAAGAGTATCTGCATATATTATCTTGTTTGCGGAGGACTATCGAACGATGACGTCTGGGTGGTAAGGGGGACCGTATTTCAGGAGATACGGCCGGGAGTTGGTTTCAAAACCGGCGATTTCGTTAAAGAAAAGTTGGGGGGGCTACCGTAGAACCACACCAACACCGCTACGCCTCTGGTGCGCTCAACCCAGGTATGGGCATACTTCAGGATATTGGGTTTTACTTTTGGTATTTGCGGAAACGCGCAGACCGTAAACCCGGCGCTATTACCCGGCAATAACCCGCGACAACCAACGCCGCTCGTTATAATTGCCGTGACAACTATTTTTTGGGTCGAAAGCGCCATGATCGCCTTTCTTCCGCGGGAAACTGCTGCGACAACGACGACAACATCGACAGCAACAGCGTGGCCGGCCGATACCCATTGCGGCAAAAAAAAATCCTGGACGCTACACGCTGATCAACCGATACAGCGCTACCAGCGCCAGGCCATCTAATTGCGGGACGAGGTTCCAGCTCCAACTTTCAAAGAACGAGCTCCACCGACGCCCCGCCCCCCAACAATCTACCTCCCCCGCCCAGCCCCATACATGCGATATCGCTTGTCCAAGCCTGATCCCCTTGTTCTAGCGATGGTCTTGAGGTGTGGGTGCGAGGAGGCCAAGACGTCGAGCCCTACTGGGATGCTCCACTCGACGCCTTCTACCGATGAGCAACGCTACTTGCCGAAGACCACGGCTACCAGCGGTTCCGGACTACAGCGCGAAACTTCTGCTTCCAATTCCGGGCCATCGCATCCTGAGCCCGCCTCGCCTATTAATCGGCGGCTCCACCCGCGCTCGTCCTAGGACGTGCGCGTTTTTCAGTGACAACGTTGGGCCCGCGAACGACGGATTCCCACTCGCTGCCACGGTGTTGACAGCACCACTGCCCCTGGGCCCCAGGGACAGTTCCGTCATGACGACGGAAGACTCGCGATCATAGTTGACCAGGATATGCCCTGAGCCCCCTGCCCCGTCTTCCCCGCAACTCTCGTGGATTGCGCGGACACGGATCACAGGTACGGCATTTCCTAGCGAGTTCTATCCTGCTCATCCAACGCCGCTTGGAGACAGGACCCCCAGGGTATCTTCGCCCCGGTCCTTTAAACGCAACCCACGGAGACCCTCCCAGAACCTCGGTGATACAATACCGAGACTCCCTCTGCGATCACGTTAACCCAGCCGCGCATGTTCTCTAGATCAGCCAGCTGCACCCTCGCCATCGCCACGCGACAGTCTTACAGACAGCCGCAACTGACCACTGCTTGACGGCTCACCGCAGCCAGCCTACACCGGACTACCTCTTCTGGGATGTTCAACCTTTAGCAGTGCCACCCTTCTGGATTCTTCTTCTACGGGTTTTTCTTATCCCCGTGTGGAGTAGTTTCCGACATCGCCCGATACCGACATTTTGAGCGACACCACGACCACTAAGCTTTCCCGGCTTCGACCAAGTATCGGAACCGTTTCGTACGACCAGCCATGGACATTGGTTTCGAGGCCAACAAACGCCGGAGCTCCTTCATTACCTACCTGGGACAATGGTTCCGAGGCCGACAAACGCCGGAAACTATTCCCGTCCCACCGCCCAACGACCCTCGACATCCACCACCGCCTTCCCAGTTCGTATATCTAGCTTCGGCAACGGTACACCCGAGACTGGCAATCCCATCCATAGGCAGGAGCAATAACCGCTTTATTCGGTTGGCAGCCGCCTTTTCCCCTAACCAGCCGCGTTGCAAACGAGTCATCCCCTTTCGGTCTCGGCATTTCTCGCCGAACCCTCCTACTACCGACCTCGTTCCGACCCTTTCCAACGCGACAGAACAACTCTGCCGCGCCCCTCCCTTCAACGCGACCGGTTTCCACAGAACACCTCTGTCCCGGCCCCCTCCATTACCACCGAGGCGCACCTGCCGAATTCCCCAAGCCGTTCTCCACCCCGACGTGTTACCACAGAGCCGCCTTGCTCCGGTCCCCGCCGACCCTCTGGAGGAAGCAACCGCCCTCCCACTCAAGGTCTGGTTAGTTCTCATTTCAACAAACAATGGACCCCCTACCGCCCCCTTTTCACGGCTACCCTGGCCCAAACCATCCCGCCTGTTCCAGGCCACCGACGGTACCTCCCGGCCAACTTTTCCGTTTACCCACCAGCGTGCCCTGGTTTCCCGCAACCACAACAAACCCGCGGTTTATCGCTCCCGACCCAGCTCTTTAGCTACTCCTTCATTAACCGGATCCTTGTCACCAACGGCCCTTCAGCTTTCCTCCACGACACAACCACGGACGACCCCGACTGATTCTGCTTCCGTTGCCAGTGAACACCGAACAGTTCCCCTCCAACCCAACGGTCGCGAATCCCCATCCGACACCAATACCGCCACCCCCCTTTTGCCTCAACAACCCTGTAGGTTCACCACCTGAACCTAGGCAACCCCTACCCGTCCCTGAAGGCATATCTGTGACGCCACTGTCGCCACCCCCCCCCTACCCTAACATTCCTATAGGTTTACCATCTGAACCTGTGGTTTTGTTCCTTTCCGGTTATGACCTCTCCGAGCCGAGCATCGGCTTGGGTGGGCTCGTTCCCCCGTCCCTCCCAACCCACCACTACATCCCGCCGCTCCCATCTTTTGAGTTGGAGCTAATTTTTTTTCCGGGTATGAGCGTTTCGAACCGACTATCGGTTTGGGTGGGCTCGCTACCTCTCCTCTACGACCCACCTCTACCATTCCACCGCCCTCTTTTTCCGAGTTTGTTATTTTTTTTTAGCCTCGGGCTCATGAACCTCCCGAGCCTGGTACGTATGGGACCTTTTTAGCCAGAAATCGGGCCCTTCCACGGCCTCTCCGCTGCCCACGTCGACCGATGCGAGCATTCCATCCCGGGTATCGTTTTGGGTGGGCTAGTTCCCCCTCCCTTTCGACCCACCATCACTATCCGCCCCCATCCACCGGCGACGCGCAAACCGTGCACCCTTCCTGTTAGGCATTGACTTGGGTGGGCTCAAACCCCCTCCCTCCTGCCCCATCCACCACGTTTCGCTGGAAATACTTTCGGCAAACTCACCGTTGCGGACCATACCAAAACAATCCGTCGACCCCTTCTCCGCGCCAAAACCTCCGTCGGGTCTATTTCGGCCCATGACATCGCCTCCGGTTCGCTAGCCAGCTCCGAGAAAGGCGCCGAGGACGCTGGCGCTCCTCCTGGATCGGCTTTCAGGCCGTCCTTCGTTCTCCCCAGCGCCCACCATTGGCGCATCCCTTTTTGGCCTTCCTCATCCTTCGTCGGACCATTATTTTCCCGGAGCCGTCATCGCTCCACAGCCGCCGCTGAAAACTGTGGACTGCCCTTCCGACTACGGTTTTTCTCGCCAGTACCTGTGGCTACACTTCCAAGATCATCGACACCCCCCCATCGCCGCCCGAACATCGCGGCCAGAGCTTCGTCGTCACCTGAGCTTTGCCACCAGAGCTCCATCGTCACCTGAGCTTCGCCGTCACCTGAGCTTCGAGACCAGAGCTCCACGCTCACCGGAGTTCCACCGTTCACCAGAGCTTCGTCGTCACCCGAGCTTCAAGCCCAGAAATCCACCTTTTTCAGAGCTCCATTTTCGATAGAGCTTCGTCGTCACCTGCACGGAGATTCGTCGTCACCCGTCGTCACCTGAGCTTCGCGACCAGAGCTCCACCTTCGTCAGAGCTTCGCCTTCCACCTGAGCTCCACCTCCGTCTTCCGCGACTTCTTCATTCGATGTCTTTCTCCTTCAAGCTACTACCAACGTCAAGGCAACCTTTTCTTTTTTGGCCACTACCGCCGGCCCGGCGTCGTCGCCACCATCTACTCCGACAATCTGGGAATTGTTTCACCGACTTCTGCAGCCATGCACCGATGGGCCTGCCGCTTCAAACCGCTACCAGCGGCGAGGCGCCCTCTCCCTGGCTACTACCACCAACTCCGGCGTCATCGTGCCGTCAGCGCCGACCAGCGGGGACATATTTCGCCGACTCCTGCAGCCACCGCGCCGGTAGGTTTGCTCCTTCAGTCCGCTACTAACCGCCCCGGCGTCACAGCCATCGCCGGCTACTTCGGGTCTTCTCTACCGCCTATTCCGACAACCACGCCGTTATCCTCGCCGCGTACAAAGCGAACTCCACCACCGCGAGAACCGCAGGCATCTCCACAGGCCCACCTTAAAGGATTACTACAGCGTCAACGCTCGCGCCTACATGTACGCTGCGGAACACGCACATTCCACCACCGCGTACGCGATCCGACACCTTCTTCAACCTACCATATTGAGCTACTACAGCCTCGTCTTCTTCCGTCACAAGAGCCTCTACCGTATCTTCCGCGAGCACCCCACCCTCACTGGTTCGTGCTCGGAGCTCTTCAACGCGTTTTACTGGACCATCATCCGTCTCCAGCGCTCCTACCACATCTTCCGCGAACACCACGACGTAACTGTCTCGCGATCGGAGCGCTGCAGCACACCCTAGTACGACCACCATCCGCGTTTCATCGGATCTTTCTTCAAACTCTACACCACCCGGTTCCAGGATAAACCTACGGCGTCTCTACTGCATATCTTCGCGGAGCACCATCTACGGACCGGCGTGCCTACAACGCCATGCGACAGGGATATCTGCAGTCAGGGTATTATCGCGTTGAGTCGCACTTACCCTTTTGTCTTGTTGTCCCTCCGCCTAACCATGTTTCTTGAGTTCCTTCTTGAGTTTTTTTTCATGGGATTTGTTTTGTGCGCATTGGCTTCTTGATTTTCTCTTTTGGGTTTGATTTTGTTGTTCAGTTAGTTTCAAGGTGCCCCTTCTTTGCCTTGACTCTTCGGGTAGTCACACTTTTGAACAGCACATATGTTCGCGTGCTCGTGTCGGTGTGATACCCTGACTTTTCGGGCTGTTCCACTTTTGACGAGCACATATGTTTGCGTGCTTGCGTCGGTGTACTACCCTGGCCTTCCAGCCACTGATTTAGCTGGCCCCATTTTCGTAACCAGGCCGAAAAGTTTTGGTGGTTCTGTCTTCCTGTTTGCGCCGGTTTAACCTGCCCCGTTTTCGTAACTTGGCCCAAACCTGCCGTGTTTTCGTTTCCTCTCGTCGGTTTAGCGTACCCTTGTTTCGCTGTCCGCGAATCCGCTGTAGTATTTTTTTTCGTTGGCCTTCCCCTTGATTTCTGCAATACGTACGAAATAGGTGCATATTGGGCATCGTATATGTCTCCAAAACCGCTGTGGCATGCCCATCTTGGCTCTTCCGCTTTTTGCACTACGTACGTCATTGGTACTTAATGAGGCGTCATATTTGGCTTCTTACCGCTTTGGCATATGTGTCTTAGCCCTTCCCCAAATATTTGCACTCCGTACGTCATAGGTGCTTATTGAGGCGTCGTATTTGTTCTGTTACCACTGTGGTATACGTGGTATGTGCTCTGGCCCTTCCTCTATTTTCTGTACTACGCACGCCGTAGGTGCTTATTGAGGCGTGTTGTCCCCCTTGTTTGCGTCATATTGCCCTGCACAAGTTCCATCTTCTCGGTTGGACATCCAAGTGCTTTCGCGTATGTTTTCCCCGTTTTTTTTTTGTCGCTTAGCTTCGAGTAGGAATGGCTCTATAGTAGGCCACATTTTCAGAGTTTCACGACATCAACTGCTAGTATTTTCGGGTCCGTCGTTTGTTCACGACCCCCCCCCCCTCTAGGCTTCTTTACAGTATCAACCCCCGAAACCATGGTAGTTTCGCTTGGTCCTTATTAGCCTGAACTTCGCTTGCACGCTGTGCATGCGCGCCGCTAGCATTATTAGAGTTGCACGTGACTTGCCCCCTCCCTCTGTCCGGCTTACGGTATCAGCCCGCGACATCGTAATAGTTTCGCCTGATTCCTTCTCAGCCGAGATATCGTCTGCACCATGTGCGTGCTCTTTCGCAGAGTTTCTGAGCCCTCCGTTGTGTTAAGACCCCGTTTTTACCGCTCTCACGGTATGAGTGTTGAAATTAATATCGTGTTAGCTTCGTTTTTCTACCTTGGTTTCCCTTCCCTCTGCACTATGTGCCGTATGGGAACGTACACCCCCTCCTCTCTGCAGTGTGTGCGTCTTCAGAACGTATTTCCTCCCGACTCTGGCGTTCGTGAATTTTCGGAACCGATACCTTCCGCTTTCGCGTCCATGCAACGCGGGTATTATTTGTTTTTGTTTTCTTGTTATTTCTGGGCACGTATGCTCTTTAGTGGTTATCGCCGTGCGCAGCTAGCGACCGACCGTAGTTGCCCTCTCTCCTTTCTTCTGGGAGAATTCGTTCGCGTATTAGCTTAGGACCCTACTGTCTCAGTACAATTCTACCTGGTAGGCTCCAGTCAGTGATATCGCCTCGCGGATCCCCGAAGTACCCCCTTAAAGTCTGACTATTGTTGAGGCTCTAAAAACGTCTTACCGTAGTAGTATGCCTTTTGTCTTCTTTGCCGCCTTCAAAGTATGGCATTTGTTCGTTTTTTTCAGTGATCTTCATGAGCGCCTTGATTTTACACTTTTGCCCAAGTTGTTCCACTTTTCTACAGTACGACGAGTGTTCGTCTTTGTGGTTTTGCTTCCGCCTTTTACCGCCGATGTAGCCTGCCCACGTTTTGTGCACAACGACGAACCATGGCGTTTCCGAACCATGTCGAGGTTTTCTATCGTGTCGTTCCCACCTCGCCTTATGCGATTGGTGACAACATGGATGCTTTCCGCGTTATTTATCTTCGTTTTTCGCGAGGCATTACCTCCTTTCTTGTTGCTGTTGGACTTCCCCTGCCCCTTGGCATACTTCCCTTTTATTGTTGGACCTTTCTTGCTTCTTGGCGTACTTCTTTGCACCACCGACGTCGCTGCACTTTAGCCCCAGCCACTTGGTATTACGGCATTTCAGCTATGCTACTGTCTATGGTCCCATGGTTTCGACCACTGGCTTCACATTGAGAACCCCCCCTTAGGTTCCACGTTAGCGGTCCCGTGCTGACTCTCCAGCCCATCTGTCGGTTCTCTTTGGCCTCTACTTTGTTTGGTTGTACCTGCCCCCAAGAGCCCCTTGCTGTCGGGCTCCGTTCTTGCTTCGTAGCCAGCGGATCTATTCCCCTGGACCACTATTTCTTACCTTTTTCTCTCGACCACTTTTTCTTGTTTCTTTTCGGCATACCTGCCAATAGGGTTCAACTACACCGGCCGTAATCATGGGTTTACAGCCCGTCCTGACTGTGCAGTCCACAGGCCCTCCCCTCTTGGCCCCCGTTTTGCTCTTGGCTTGTTGGCGTACTTGTCGCATCGGGCCCACGTTTTGACTCCAGTTTGGCTTCGCAGCCCATATAGGTCGTTACCTGTTGACCCTCTTTCGTGTTGTTTTTTTTTTCCGGCGAAATCGCTTTCGGAGGTATACCTTCGCTACGTACCTAGTGTTGCTCGTTTTCTGAAAGTAGCCTTTCAAGGTCCTTTGCTATGGACCCTTCTTTTTGTCAGGCTGCAGCACGTTGCTATGACACGATTTGCCTATTTCCTGTTTTTCCCTGCATTTTTCTCGGTTACCTTTTTAGGGTTGCTCCACGTTAGCGACCCCGCGTTCCCGACGTATAGTACCCAGCTGCGGCTTTTCTTCATATTGTCTTCTCTGTTCCCTGCATTCTTTTTGGATCTAGACACTTTCAGCGCTGCTTCGAGCTGAACGAGTATCCTCGTGTTGACCCCGTTTTTGGCTTGCTTTGTTATGGTTGAATAGCCTCGCTACGTTTGCTGGCATTGTTCCCGTTATTAGTTAGCCTCTCAAGGTGTCATATGTCGACTCTCTTTCCGGCTTCCGATAGTGCCTTCCGTCTTTCTGGTGTCTACGATTCAGTTTCGTCCTTGTTTGCGTATAGCTTTGGCTAGGTGACCTCACCAGTTATCTCTTCCCGTTTTCCTGGTACTGTACCCAGATAGCTTCTTAGGGTACTCCACTGTTGCCCCCCGGTTAAGCTTTCCGGCGTATCACACACGCCTCCAGTACCACCATTTTGGTGTCTGTGCCACTGTTTTAGGTGTTGTCTTTCACTGCGTTTTCGCGATTTGTTTTGGTAGCCTCGGTTTTCCGTTCTACAGTTCGACCAAGGGCCTTATGCTAGCCTCCTAGGTCGCATATTACGGCCCCTGTGCTTCCGTTAAACCTCAGCGTACTGGTTCTTTATAGTTTTGCCTTTCGACCAACGGTCCCACGTCAGCCTCCCAGGTCCAACCTTGCGGACCCTGACATTATTTTAGGCACTGTTTTTTGTTTTCTCTTGCTTCATGCTTCAGGCTCTTTCTCTTCTGCCTTTCGATTAATGGCCCGACGCTTGCGTACTTCTTCGCGTCTTGGTTGTTTCTCTTTCACCGTCCAAGCGATGACCCCACGTCAGGTGTCCATGTCCAACGTAGCGGACTCTGATGTTCTGTTAGGCAGTGTTCCTTTATTTCTCTCTTGTCTTCCGGCAAATGGACCGACCGCCCGCCCCTTCGGCACTACGCTTCAGGCCGTAAACTCGTTTGGCCTTCACAGCGTGACATGTGTTCCCTTATTCTCTTCTGACTTGGTTTCCGCGTCTATACCTTCTTCTTTGGCCCCCTTCGCATCCTTGCGCTCAGTGGCCGCGCCCTTCGTGTTATCGTAGGCCGATTACTACTGGTATACCGTAGGTACATACCCTTTCTCGAGCTCTCACGGTTGTGAGCTCCATCATAGGGTTGTATATCTTGCAATGAGGCGTTTAAGCCTCATTATTACGAGGTGTGGGGGAATCTATAGCCTCATTTTCGTTTGTTTCGAATAGCCGCATCTTCGATCCCCCTCCCAATTTTTGATGTTTTGTTGACATCATTTAGTGGGCAGGTGATCTGCATCTACGACTATTCAGGGTGGGCTAATGTTATAGAGTGTCAGTATAGCTGGCAATAGATTCGGTAGGATAGTCCGCAGAGTCATGGTCTATTGGCCACAAGAAGGTTCTCTTAAACGGAATATTCTGAGTGAAGCGGATAACCCGTAGAATCTAGCTAGTTTGTACCACAAGAGCGTTCTCGGAAATGGAACGCTCCTCCTCTGGACAAGATTGATAGAAGTAAGCTCATGGGAACATAGGACATCCAGGAGAACGTTCCTTGTACGTTCCATAGGTAAAGGTCCGGAACAGAGCACAGTAGCAATGCTGGGGTGAAGCGAACTCTGTGAGCTTCACCCCACCCCCGTGCTCTCACTACCTGCTCTACCAGCTCTACCTGCTCTATCCAGCCCTATCGTGGCTAGGCCTGTGTTGTCTGTCTTTTAGAGTCCAATGAAGAGGAAATAATGTAAAAGCTTTTGAGTCTATCCAGCGAGCCATGAGGAGAGACCAAACAAGGGCACCGGAACCCATGAGGAGCACGCTTCCCAACACCGACCAACCACGCATCCCCCACTCGGAGTACCACCACAGTAGTGGAGCCGATGCAACGACGCCGAGAAAACGTCGGTGATATGGAACACCTCCGGGACAGTCAGTTCCCTGGCAGTAATCGCCCCATTGGTGACATTTGAGCTACCCTACGTATCTCCTGGGAAACCTATCAGAAACTAACATGCCGGAATATGCCCCCATCAACATCTATCTCTCGTCCCACAGTACGTCTTGCATGGTACAAGAAAAGAGCGCGGGGGGCTGGGGGGCGGCGTGTTAGATATGCTAGTAGAGGTGTATGCCACAAGAAGGGCTATAAAAATAGCAGTGTGAGCATAGGAGTGGGGGAATGTTGGTTTATGTGTTGGTTTATGCCTGCGCACAAGTCTGATGTATATGCTGTGTATGACTGCATAGAATCTACGGAGGTGGTGGAAAAGAACTATTGATATGATTGGCGGTCCCAATCTTCGATAAGTTCGCGTAGAGCCCCCTTTGGCGCGGTGTACTAGTACTACTGCTGTTACTCAGTTCACAATTTTGTTTTCTTCGGGTGTGCATGTTCAGAGTGGCCTCTGGGACTCCGGTACTTTAATATATATTCTATCTCTTATCTTCTCCTCCGCGTGAAGGTCCCTCGTCGGGTACCGAGAGCAATCTCCCCGTGAGCCACCCTACGCCGGGCATACAAATTGTCAATTATACTTGGCATGATCGTACGACAAGACAACTTGTGCCTTCGGACGTAGAGTGCTCTGAGGAGCCCGGGATGCTTCAGGAGCGATTTGTCTTCGTCATCGACCTCCACCCTACACGACAGAGACAGAACCCGCACGTACACCAGCAGCAACAGAGAGCAAGACCACCGAGACGCAGCCTAAGACAACCAGATACAGGAAGAGGCGGAGCAGTCAGGGATGGATAGCGACGAGCCAGAAGAGCCACGGTCCTTCACCTGCTAGCCAGACCCCCTTGTACGTGCTTGCATTGAGCGAGCGATTTCGAGGCTGACTTTTGAGCTGCAGTTACGAGCAATTCTGCGCGACGATGATTGGGAAAGGGGGGATGGCAGTGGAAGGACAGCCAGCAAAGCTAATGGAAATGAGCGTGGAGCAGCAGCATGCATGTGCACAGCAGGGGTTTTGAGGAAGGTCAGGGGAGGAAGCGAGCAGGACAGAGCAAGGGAGGAGGGGACCGCCCCTTCCGCGCCAGCACGAACCTCGGCTCACAAAAGGCGCGTATTCGTTTCTCTCGATTTTTGTGTCGTTCCATATTTTTCTCTGGAGTTGATTGATGTGATGTTGGTTTCGTGTGCGTATCAGGTGGTACGTACAGTTCAGTAGAGTCGTTAGTACCTGAAGAGTTCAAGTCGATTTTTCGTTTATATGATACGATAGAAGATGTTTATGCTTGATCACCTGATGATATGGTCAGTGCACTGCTGAAAACTGTTTTTTTCTGTAATTTTTTATACGAGTTGGCACTTTGGTTCCATCCCAAATCAACCATATTTCCTCAGTTCCGAAGAGTTGAGGAAAAATGGTTACTGCCGAAAATATGACTTTTGATCTTGGTGGAGAAAAAGATCACGGTGGTAATGTTGGGTGTATTAGCGGTCTATACCAATGATAGATGGTACCTGGTACGTGGTCGTATTAGTGAATATTTGTTTTGGTTGGCCGGAAAAGTAGACATATAATCGTATGATATATAAGTCCTTTTGCGAGTCATTGGCTTCCAGCGCCGATTACGCACCGACCACACCACCCTCTCGTACGCGAAGGCCCTCAGGATGACACGATGCGAGAGCATCGAAACGACCATCCGTAAACGGCGGCTCTTCTTTGCCGGGGCCCTGGTGCGACAACACAAGGGGCGACTGCCCCGTCGGTTGATGTTCGGGACGATCGCTGGTGGGGAGAACCCGAAACCAGGCGGACAACTCAAGACTTGGCCTAGAGCCATAGCTGAGGACCTTAGGGTGTTCAAAGCCAACGAGGGATCAACGGAACACTCCCCCTTAGTTTTTGGAGTTGGGACCGCGCTGTGGCCCACTGCAGCCAAAAAGGTGGGCAAGTGGTACCGGGGGGTCCTCGAAGCAGCTGAACGGTTCATGGGCAGGTGGCACGAGGATGAGGCAAAGCTGAGTAGACAGCGCCGCGCATCCGCCGTGGGTGGTGTCGAAGGGAACGGGGGGAGGGGGGGCAGCAGGAGGGGTAGAAGGAACACCGCACAAGGGTATGGGGGCAGGGGGGGGGACAGGAGGAGTAGAAGGGAAACCGCGGTAGATGAAAGTAGGAAGGAGACCGCAGACAGGGTAGCAAGGTACCAGGCCGACTAGTAGGTGGAACCTTTCTATCTATGCCACTCGTACCGCCAACTGCTGCGGCTGCTCGGAATGTGATGTCTTGGTACTTTGATTTTTCCGTGAATTTATTTTTCTTCTTTTTCTTCTTTTTTTCTTTCCCCTTCTTATCCTTATGAAGGGAGTCTTGCATGGCGGGTAGGTGACGAGCCTGTTTTATTTGGCCCTCCCAGTCTTCCTTCTTTTACTTGTTTCTTTTTTCCGGGGTATTTTTTTCCTTTCTTTCCCCCTTGCATGTCCATTTTGGCTCATGCTCGGGGTATGTTTCTATCTCCCGTGCTTTGGCTCCCCTTTTTATTTATTTATTTATTTATTTTGTCTTGGTTTCTTTCGTTGTTTCTCTCTTTTACAAGGTATTTTGGTTTAATGGGAAGAACACAAAGGGGGGAGGGGGGGAAACAGGAGGAGTAGAAGGAAAGCCGTCCAAGGGAATGGGGGCAGGGGGGGCAACAGGAGGAATAGAAGGGAGACCGCGGTGGACGAAGGCAGGAAGGAGATGGCAGACAGGGTAGCAAGGTACCAGGCCGACTAGTAGGTACATAGCACTTTTCGTCTTTTTCTGGGGTATTTTTTTCACCTTTGTTCCCTCCTTGCGTGTCCAGGTTTTTGGCTCGTGTTCGGATTATCTTATTTTGGTTTTACTTTAATTTATTTTATTTCATTTTATTGTGTTTCTTTTCCGAGCTTTGGCTCTCCTCTCCGGTTGGGTTGTTTCTTCGATTTCCCCTTGGTTTTGTTTGTTTCATTTTTTGTTTTTATTTTTATCTTTGTTTTTATTTGTTTTCCTATTTTGTTTTTGTTTTTTGTTTTTGTTTTTGTTTTTGTTTATTTCGTATTTCTCTCTTCCAATGTATTTCTGTTGCTGACGTATGTATGTTGTGCCTGTCGTACCCAGTACTAGGGCATGACATTGCGTTGTCGAATGCATTACGATGCATTATCTCTGTGTCGTGGCTTGTGACCACAGAGCTGATCTTTCTAGGGTGAAGAATCAGTACGGACAATGGGTGTGCTGGATGTCGACGAGTAGAAAAACGGTTTAATGTGAAGAACACACACACACACATATACATCTGTGCTTCATTTTTTTGTTGGTGATGGATAAGGTTGTGGCGTTTGAAACACACAACTGACTTTTCAACCCTGCCTGGTGTTATGCCTGCATTAATACAGTACCTGTGGTACCAGGTACCAGGTATGAGAATCGTAGTTTATTGGCGTACTTTCTGGGCAAGAGTGGATGATAGGATTGTGCTAGTGATATGAATTGGAGGTCGAGCTGGCAGCATGCTTGATTTGTTTGAACAGGGAGAGTAGGTAGGTATGATGAATGCTGGCTTCCATAGTTAGTTGAAAGAGCACATGTCCTAATCAAAGTGTCCTGTAATACCAACGCGTGATGAGGGCTTGGTATGGACTAAACCAGAGCGGAACTGGTTGGACAAAATGTGGCTTGACTCCGGAGTGGGAGGGTTTGACTCCGGAGTGGGGAAGTTATATCTCAGCTCATATTTTGGGTGATGAAGTAATAGTTGAAGGCGATGCTCTTACATTTTTGTTTGAAGTTAAGGATGGTACTTTTGAGTTTGCAGGAATGTAGGATGGCGTGGGCATTATCGTGACAGTTGTCATGAGCAGGAGGAATGAAAAATTTACTACTCCTGGAGTATTTGCTTGCATCAATGCCCGAGAATCAAACTCGGGTCTGCGATGATACTTATTGTTATGTATTCATAATTTTGCCTGGGGCATGTTGAAAACGAGAGTATCTATATTACCAACATAATTTTGCTTGATCGAAGGTTTGGAAGCATATTAATTTGGGGGAACAGCATTGGTGTTTTCGAGTAGTGGAAGACGAAATTTGATACATGGTATTTTAGTCTTGATTTCAGTATTGAGTTTGCGCGATCGAAAGCTTGGGAGTATGATAATTTGAGGTAAAATTTAGGTGGTTTCGTGGTAATCTTAGGCTTGATTTATTGAACCACAATCGAGAGTTTTTCTTTCTGGTCTTACACGGACTAATCCTACTGCACTCTTGATCGCCCATATTTTTATCAGCGATTTCCGTTACGATTACTGCATTCAATTCCGCTAGCTACGGCGTTGGATATTAATATTCATGTTTTTGGAGCAGAGGCAGTATTGTTTTGTGATTGAAATTCGATATTTGAGGCATGTACCTCTTTTTGAATGGACAAGGTTCGGATGGTGCGCTTTGGATGAACGTTATCATGACGTGCACACAGGCAGGAAGAATGTTGGTTTATGTGTTGGTTTATGCCTGCGCACAAGTCTGATGAATGATGTCTATGACTGAGTAGAATCTACGGAGATGGTATAGCAGAACTATTGATATGATTGGCGGTCCCAATCTTCGATATGTTCGAGTTGAGCCCCCTTTTGGCGCAGTGTACTAGTACTACCGCTGTTATTCAGTCTACTATTTTGTTTTTTTCGGGTGTGCATGTTCAGAGTGGCATCCGGGACTCCGGTACTTTAGTATATATTCCATCTTCTTATCTTCTTCCCAGCCCGATGGCTCTCCGGATCACGTGACTTCTGTCTCCGTGATTGAGCCAGGCATGCGCCTACTACCCGTGTACGTGGATGATCAATCATACTAGTACCGAGAGCAATCTCCCCGTGAGCCACACCCTACGTCGGGCATAAAGATTGTCAATTAGGGGGGAGGGGGGAGGGGGGATGAAAACGTACCTGGAATAAAATAGTATAACATAGATAATAGAACTATGCGGGGGAGGGCGCCACGTGGTAGATTTTGGCGTTATATTCCATAAGCTACCTATTGTAACAATGATTATAGCAATAGTAGCAGTCTGCAGCCGGGGGGGAGCAGGGGAGGGAGTCGATAGATACACCATACACACCGAACGTATGTGTATAACAGGTACCTGGCTGCTGACAGGCAAGCAAGTATTTTCTTTTATGAACCAATCTAGCAGTAGATTATAAGCGATGTTGGGGGGGGGGGGGGCATATTTAACCAACCTAACGATGTGATATGCAAGGCGGAGGAGGGGGCGGGGGGGCGTCGTCGTTTGTTGCTTGCCTTACTCGTTTGACCGTTGACTGCGTGCATCCCTTTCGAGACGGGGGGAAGGGGATAAGTCTTCGGCATTAACCGGCATCGTGCTCCTGTCACTGAAGTCTTCAAATGAGACACAGCACGCCCGTAGGGAGTTCACGTAGTTACGATATAGTCTGATCTGCACGTTAGTTGGCTTGGCCTTTTCCTGCTAGAATTTGAGAAAAGGGGTCTTCTGCAGTCTTAAATGTAGTTGTATCGTTTGCGCCGTTGCTACGTATGTATGTGAGTATTATGCTCCCAGCAATCGCGCCGCCAAGGTACGGCATTTTTCACGGTCACCGTCATCGCGGTGGTAAACGTTAGTGAACTCGCTTTAGATTCGCCTTGTGCTCGTGTACCTAAGGCAGGGAATGTATTCCAGCGAGGCGGACTTTTTTTTATTAACGTCACCGACACCGACCGCAATTGGCTGGAGAGGTATGCCTGAAAAGCAAAGAAATATTTGGACAGAAACAACATATGACTGTTTGGGTGCTATTAGGAGTAGGATTCATTATTAATGTTGGAAGATATGGCGTATAATTTGCCGATCTATATCCTTGATGAGGACCCACAACCCGTGATACGCGCGATCGGAGTATCACACACAGCTTGCAAAGATGAGTTTCGACAAATTATTCGATCTCACAGCTGCAGTGTATTTTAATTCTTATAACAACTATGAGCAGGAATTATGACATTCATGGTGGCATTTATTTGGGGGTATTTATTGGTTGAATTTGCAGGAGGCTAACGACGCATTTTCTTGACCCATCCTGCGGATTAACACTACTTGTGCGGACATGCTCGACCCTAGTTTACACAGCGATTCCCGTTTGATTATCGCGGACTGAAGGTCTCTTCCAGTCACGGCGCTGCTTTCTGAATACCGTTTAATCTTTAGTTCAAGCCAGTAATGCTTCAAGAAGTTTGTTCTTGGTCACGACAATATTATTGTCGTTTGTTTTCTCTTCTATTTCAGTCGGCTGAAATTGATGGTCACTTCGTCGGGAAGGCTCACTGTTGATTACTGGAAGGATATCGGAGACATCCGGTATTGTTTGCGTGTAGACACCAGAAATATGTATGGCGTGCGGCATCTATTTGATATATTCTGCACCACCTGAAATCAAAATCTGCCAGAGTAGTAAACACTACCAGCCAGCTGATATCATCTCATTATTCTTCTAGTCATCCATGCCGTAGCTCCAACTCATTTCCCCATCCCCCCCTTTGTTCTCCGCCCAGTTCGTTCAAACGCCCCACTTACAATCGAAATCGGCCAGGGAAATAAACACTAATAAGCCATTGATATCACGTCATTATCTTTTTAGCCATCTATGACGTAGCTTTCATTCATCCCCCCCCCCCCCCCCTCCAACGCCCCCTCCTTCCTCACACCCCGCACGATCGCCTAGACCCAGCACCGCGCGTATAGTAGGCCCCTACATATATGATTAATACGCGCGATCGGAGGATCACACACAACGTTGCAAACATCAGTGTCGGCCAAATCCTCGACTTTTTTTTCCCGCTTCCTTTTGCTTAAACGCCCCACCTACTATCGAAATCCGCCAGAGTAATAAACACTTCCACGCCCTGGATATCGCCTCGTTATCGTTTCAGGGCCGTCCATGCCGCTGCTGCAATTCCCACCCACCCCCGTCCCCAACGCCCCCTCCTTCCCCACCACCCACACCATCGCCTAGACCTGGCACCACGCGTATAGCAAACCCCTACATCTATGCGACCTAAAGCCCTCCCCCCCCGCCCCCGGCCCCCCCCGCCGCATTCCCCCCCCCTCCTCCACAAGAAATATTAATAGTTTCCACGCACAAATTGACCTGCCCCACCCGTCCCCTCCCCCCCCCCCCTCCCGCCCCCATTTTGATCAAAATCAGGCCCCCACGTCCTTAAAACTCCGCCCTCCCCTCACCGGATATTCGACTTACAGGATTCACTTGATAAACTGATGCATTTCTTTCCACAGCTGTCATATTTTGTCGCCCTCAGAAACGAGTTTTATAGTTTCCGCGCACAGACTGCCTAACATCACCCTGTTGACCCTGATGGCTGCACTGTAGTTGCAAGGGGAGTCGCCGACCTATATCGTTAATGAGGACACACAACCCGTAATACGCGCGATCGGAGTATCACACACAGCTTGCAAAGAAGAGTTTCGACAAGATATTCGGGTCTCACAGCTAGCTGGAGTGTATTTTAAATTTTATACTATATTCTACCTGTTATGATTGGAATTTGATGTGTTGATGTAATACTAAATTTTCTTGGTATACTCGCCACGACACACTTTCTTTTCATCTTCCGTGTCGTCAAGGAAACTTTTTTCATTTGGCTTCATCGGATATTCTCGAACACTTTTCCCGCCATCTCATGTTTTGTGGCAGGCCTACCGTACGGGCAGGTGCCCGTGCTCGAGATCGACGGTTACGTCCTCCCGCAGAGTCAAGCTATCATTCGCTATGTCGGCAAGCTTGGCGGTAAGGCTCTTTTGTTTTTTTCTAGATACTGACTGTATTACCTTGCTCTAAGACGATCGCTTCTATTGATAGCCTTGTTAATATTTAGTACCCTGTAGATTATATCAGTACCCTGTAGACTCTATTGTCGTCTACTACAGTATTTACGTATCATACCATATGCCGGCGGTGATGATGATGTGTTTATGCTCGGGGTTAGTCCGCAAGCGGGCAAAACTGTTGTTGGGGAAAATGTGTTTCCTCTGTCGCGAGCATAGTACGAGTATACTATGGTATGGTTAATACAGTGCTTCGACGTGTATGAAAATGTTGTTGAAAGGAAGGACTAGTTCTGCTTGCTGTAGTACCAAATAACGCGCGCAAGATATGTGTGTAGCTCACCTCCGTCGATAAGGCCATTTTTCAAGGCGATTTCCTCTACAATGGTCAGGAAAAGCTCAAACGCCGAGCGATGCGCATACAATTCGTGCTGCCCCATTTTAACACCATCCGGTTAAAAAACGGCTTGTCACGGAACGTAAAATACTTAGAATCAGCACGGTATTATGTTTTGCGGCAACATATGTAAGACCATTGTAGAGCTGAGACCAGCTACATTGTTGGTTTGTCCCACAGGGTGGTCATGTATGTGGTATAATACCCATTTTTGGATCATCCGGCGGATCGAGACTTTCGTCGAGATAAGACCAAGAAAATCGGCTTTTGTCACAATAAAAACATATTATTTGGAATTAGTGCATGGGATTATTTTTGCGGCAAAGTTTGAGAAGAGGCCATAGGGGTGTGGAGTTGACACCACCTAAACTCGAGATTTGCTTGTCATGGGGTGGCCTTAACCCCCTTTTGGAGAATCGGACGGAAACAAAATATAAATTGGCGAATAAAACTGACGACTGCATGCAGCATCCCTCACGCGAGATAACGCGGGCTGCTAGATTGTTTGACGACGATGTTACTGTCAAATATCTAGTGCAAGCATCGAGAACGCACGTGCACAGCTTGCACTGCAGTGGTGTGCTTGCTGCATGCTCGCACCATGACAGAATAACGCCTTTACATTTTGTTTCGTCGCTGTACATGGGCCGCCCCAAAAGAGCTAGAGCTCGGGTATTGTAATCCATTGGACTACGTGGAAATATCTCGACGGGATCATTCCAACGCCACCGAGCTACCATTGTGCACGCATCCCCCCCCCCTTCATATTTTGGAGAAACTCGACGCCGAAGTTCATGGCAGGGGGTTGTATCTTATACTTCGTAGTATTGGGTATTTCATAAGGTGGCAGAGGCCATGCTATGCCAGCAAAAGTTGTGATAATGAGGCGTATGTATCACAGTGATATATATATTTATAAAAATTAAAATACACTCCAGCTGTGAGATCGAATATCTTGTCGAAATTAATCTTCGCAAGCTGTGTGTGATACTCCGATCGCGCGTATTACGGGTTGTGTGTCCTCATTAAGGATATAGGTCGGCGACTCCCCTTGCAACTACAGTGTAGCTATCAGGGTCAACAGGGTGATGTTAGGCAGTCTGTGCGTGGAAACTATAAAACCCGTTTCTGAGGGGGACAAAATCTGACAGCTGTGGAACGAAATGCATCAGTTTGTCAAGTGAATACTGTAAGTCGAAACGCCGGTGAGGGGAGGGCGGAGTTTAAAGGACGTGGGGGCCTGATTTTGATCAAAAGGGGGGCGGGAGGGGGGGAGGGAGGGGACGGGACGGGTGGGGCTGGTCGACTTGTCCGTGGAAACTATGAATCCTTCTTGTGGGGGAGGGGAGGGGAAATGTGCGGGGGGGGGCGGGGGGCGGGGGGGGAGGGCTTTAGGTCGCATAGATGTGTAGGGGTTTGCTATACGCGTGGTTCTTGGTCCAGGCGATGGTGCGGGTGGTGGGGAAGGAGGGGGCGTTAGGGGCGGGGATGGGTGGGAATTGCAGCAGCGGCATGGACGGCTCTAAAACGATAACGAGGCGATATCCAGGGCGAGGAAGTGTTTATTACTCTGGTGGATTTCGATATTAGGTGGGGCGTTTAAATAAGAGAAAGCGAGAAAAAAAAGGGGGGGGGGGGGGGGAGGGGGGGGGGGAAGGGTTTTCAAGAGGTTTAGGTCACATATAATATTAAAATACACTCCAGCTATGAGATGAAGGAGCTGGTTGACACTGATCTTCGCAACATTGTGTGTGATCCTCCGATCGCGCGTATTAATCATTTATGTAGGGGCTTGGTATTTACGCGCGGTGCTGGATCTAGGCGATCGTGCGGGGTGTGAGGAAGGAGGGGGCGTTGGAGGGGGGGGGGGGGGATGAATGAAAGCTGCGTCATGGATGGCTAGGAAGGTAATGACGTGGTATCAAGTGCTTGGAAGTGTTTTTTTAGTCTGGCTGATTTCGATTGTGAGCGGGGCGTTTGAACGTACTGGGCGGGGAACAAAAGGGGGGGCGGGGGCGGAGGGCGGAGATGAGTTGGAGCTACGGCATGGATGTCTAGAAGAATAATGAGATTATATCAGCTGGCTGGTAGTGTTTACTACGCTGGTAGATTTTGGATTTCAGGTGGGGCGTTTGAACAAGAGGGATCGGGGGGGGGGAAGCTTTTCAATATGTGCGCGAGAGCTATAAACCCTTAAAGGGGACGAATGTGACGGTTGCAGCAAGAATACACCTTTTTACATCACCTGCCTGGTAATGTTTATTTTTCTAGAAGGTTTGATGTTACATGTAGTATGCAACCAGTTCTTTGGTGTAGTAAACAACGTGTTAAAAGCTTCATAATGTGTTTTGGTACATGGATCGAAAGATAGTATATTTCAATCGATAGGAGATGCAATCATGTAGATACCATTATTTTCTGACATCGCTAATTATAAGAAAGAGATACATGTTGCTCAATACAACAGGCGAGGTGATGTGGTCATGCAATGTCACCGCCATTGAGAACGAAAGGGAAAAATGCGAATCGTTATCGTTTTGAAAGGAACGCTTAGTGTACACGCGCTCAATTACGTTACTTCGTTAGTTATACTTCGCTTGGCATAGGTTGGGAGGCGATCATGCAGACGGTATGTACGGAATACCTTACGTGATAAGTTTGTAGTGCGGTTTACCGTAATTGTAACATATCTGTCTGTACCTCCTTTTCACATTATTATTGTCTCACATGTACGATTTTACCCCTGTGATTTTGCTGTGCCGATGTGGCGCTCTGAAGTCGCCAACTCTAAGACAGAGATACATATTACGAATACACCAAGCGAGGTGACGTGGGCATGCGATGTCACCGCTATTGAACGCGAGGGTGACTTTAATTTGTTAGGCATGTGCTACTGCGTTTGGTAGAGGTTATCAGGCGATCATGCAAACGGCCGGAGGCACGAAATACCCTGCGTAATAGGTTGGTAGTGTGGTCTACCACAGTGTTAACATAACTGTCTGTACTTCTTTTTCACATTGTTATTATCTAGTGTACGATTATGCGCCCTGCTTTCTCCCCACTGTCGTCGAAGATGTTGTGGTCCTGTAGATGTCGCGTTCATGTCTGGTGCCCTTGTTAGTGGTGCTCATGAAAACATGCCCTCGCGTGTATTAGATAATCGCTGAGTGGTGTTCCTTTCCTTTACATCAAGCCAGGTGGTATATGTCAACGCCACCGCTTCCTTGAAATCGACAAGTAAAATTCCGCACACACCTAATACAGAGGAGACACAGCCCGAACATTGTTCAGTATACCGACGGCCAGGAACAGGTTATCGAGCAGCGCACTTCATTTTTACTACCGCTCCTCCCACTCCACCTAAAACACTACGGGCATGCGTTGGACCCGTTGGTACATAAGATGAGTTTCGACAAAATATTCTATCTCACAGCTGAAGTGTATTTTCAATTTTCAAAATAAATTAAAGTACGCTCCAGCTGTGAGATCGACGATTTTTTCTGTCGAAACTCATATTCGCAAGCTGTGTGTGATGCTCCGATCGCGCGTATTAATCGGTGTGTGATCTCGTTAAGGATATAGGTCGGCGACTTCCCTTGGAACTACAGTGTAGATATCAGGGTCAACAGGGTGATGTTAATCAGTCTGTGCGCGGAAACTATAAAACCCGACTTTTGAGGGGGACAAAATCTGACAGCTGTGGAAGGAAATGCATCAGTTTATCAAGTGTATCCTGTAAGTCGTATAATCGGCGAGGGGATGGCGGAGTTTTTAAGGGCGTGTGGGCATGGGTTTGAACAAGAGGGGGGGGGGGGGGTATTAGACGGGGCAACTCGATCTGTGCGTGGAAACTATAAATTGTTTGAGGGGATAAATCTGACGGTTTTGGAAGGGATGCCCCAATTTATCATGTATATCCTGTAAGTCGTACAACCAGTGAGGAGAGGGCGGAGTGTTCGAGGGGGTGGGTGGGTGGGTGGGTGTGTGTGTGGGGGGGGGGGGGATATTTTTCAACAGCTTTAGGTCGCATAGATGTAGGGGTTTGCTATACGCGTGGTGCTAGCTCTAGGCGATGGTGCGGGTGGTGGGGAAGGAGGGGGCGTTGGGGGGAGGGCATAAATTGGAGCAGCGGCATGGATGGCTGTAGAAAGATAATGAGGTGATTTCGATGTTAGGTGGGGCATTTGGGCAAGATGGAGCGGGGAAGAAGAAAAAGGGGGCGGAGAGGGGGGCAAAGTTTTTTTTTTGTTTTTTTTTGGGGGGAAGGGTTTTCAACAGGTATAGGTCGCGTATATGTAGGGGCTTGCTGTACGCGTGGTGCTAGGTCTAGGCGATGGTGCGGGTTGGTGAAGAATGAGGGGGGGGGGGGGGGGGGGGGCGTTGGGGGGGGGGGGGATGGATTAAAACTACTACGTCATGGATGGCCAGAAATATAATGACGTGATATCAATTGCGTAGAAGTGTTCACTGCTTATTACTCTGACCGATTTTTGTTTTAGGTGCGTCGTTTGAACAAGAGGGAACGGGGGAAGGAGGGGGCGTGGTTAGGGGGAGCGGGTGGGGGCGAATTGCAGCAGCGACATGGATGGCTCTAGAACGATATTGAGGTGATATCAAGTGTGTGGAAGTCTTTATTACTCTGGCAGATTTCGATGTCACGTGGGGCGTTTGAGCAAGAGGGAGCGGGGAAAAAAAAGGAGGAGGGGGAGGTTCAAGAGGTTTAGGTCACATATAATACAAAAATACACTCCAGTTGTGAGATCGGAGATTTGGTCGAAACTCATATTTGCAAGCTTGTGTGTAATACTCCGATCGCGCGTATTACGCATATATATATATATATATATATGAAGGGGCTTGCTATACGCGTGGCGCTTGGTCTAGGCGATCGTGCGGGTGGAGGGGAAGGAGGGGGCGTTAGGGGGGAGGGGAGGGGATGAATGAAAGCTACTTCATGGATTGCTAGAAAGATAATGACGTGATATCAATGGCGTAGAAGTGTTTATTACTCTGTGGCTGATTTCGATTGCAGGTGGGGCGTTTGAACAAAAAGGCGGGAAAAACAAAAACAAAAAAGAAGGGCGGGGGGGGGGGGGGAGGGGGGCGGGTGGATTGGAGCTGCGGCATGGATGGCTAGAAATATAATGAGGTATTATCAGCTGGCTGGTAGTGTTTACTACACTCTGGCAGATTTTGATTTTCGGTTGGGCGTTTGAACAAGAGGGATCGGGGGGGGCGGGGGGCGGGGGGCGGGCGGGACACTCTAATATGTGCGCGGAAACTATAAACCCTTGGAGGGGACAAATCTGACGGTTGTAGCAAGAATAAATTCCTTTATATCACCTGCCTGGTATTGTTTGAAATTCTAGCAGGTTTGATGCTATAGCTTCATAATTCGCTATTGTAAATGGATCGCAAGATAGAACATTTCAATCGATAGGTACAACCACGTATTTACCATGATTTTACCTTGCCGGGTGGGGCTCTGACATCGCTAATTATAAGAAAGAGATACATATTGCTAAATACAAACGGCGAGGTGATGTGGTTATGTAATGTCACCACCGTTGAACACGAGGCAGGGGGGGGGGTTATCTATCCCACACAATATGTACCCATACGTAAAATCGGGCCTTGGTTTCACAGCCCGAGGAGCCTGCAGTATAAGCATGGATGGAGCAGTCGTCTCGGTGGAATGTTGAGGGCATGCCACATAGAGTATCGACCCTAAATTTATCGAACTCACAGTTGATAACGTGTTTATTTCAAAAGTTATTTTTTCGAAACAGATAAGTACCGATATGCGCTGGGCCCGGTGAGACAAGGGCCACAACGGCTTATCCGGCAATCTCGTACGTCTTACTGTATCGCCCGCCGCAATGGATCCATCTTCGTAGCGTGGCTTCTTCGGGTGCCTTGAGACATACCCTCTGGTACACATTCGTGGGTTTCTCTTATACACGGGTGCTTGCATGTCGTCACTCGCACGGTAACGTGCAACCAACATATATATATAGTCTATATATAAGTATGCACATAATTCCTGGACACGTCACTGACAACGACGCTATCAATAATATGATCACCTTTGTTTGTCTCTCTGTTCCTGAAACTGGGTTATCTACCGAGCCGGGTGTGGCGGCGATGCCGACCTCCGGCGCTCGTGCTAAGTTTAGGGGTGTAGGTATGTAGGTGTGTTTTGTGCTTCGGGGTCGAGTCTCGCGACACAATACTTCGAATGCAAGCCGAGCCTATGAAATCTGAAAAGGCGACATTACTGCCAAGTGATCCCCTTGGCTCGATATAGCACTACATATTGTACACGGTAGGTATGTGGGTGAATAGCCGACTGCTGCATCGGTACGAGTTACTGTGTTCCGCGAATCGACGAGTATGTCAATATATCTCCACAACCGTACACCTCTGGACTCAGCAGCGTCTCCTCGCCGCTACACTTAACTCGGTAGATGGAGTTGAATACCATCTAGAGAGAAACAAGAACTGAAAATGTCAGCGTCGCAGGTAGGGGCGGCGTTCCTAGGTCTCTAGACTACGTCGGCAACATGTTACGGTTCAAGTAGCCGAACGCATGCCTCCGTGTCCATGGCAAACCCGTGGGTATGTCCGCAGAGCGCACAGGATATCCCAAGCTACGACACCCTCCGCTGTGCTCCCCATGCGCTTCCTGCGTTCTTTGTCAAAGGTGGAAAACTGGTGCATGATTGTGTGTGTGTAGTATGTGCAGGCTGGGCCCTCACTATCTAAGTCGTCAAGATCATGTTACCCTGTAGGTAGAGGCTATGAACTCCCAACGTCCGTTTGTATGCGTCGCGCGCGACAATGTGGTTCCATTCGACATCGCAGGACTTTACTCTTCCGACGACCTTGGGGCGGCCAAGTGCGATGCCATCATTGACTGCATCACCGACTTTTATGTAAACGCCCGCCAATGTATCACGGAGAAGGACCAAGCCAAAAAGGTACAGAATACCGCCAAGCCGCATACGACGGGGATGGAAACGTGAATGTGTAAATGCTGTGTTGTACGTAGGGCGGGGTTTCGTCTGCCGTGCATGAAGCAAAAATACGAACTCAGTAGACGAAAACAGTTTCTAACTACAGAAACTCACGCTCTGACTCCTTGCGAGCCTTACTGCCTTTTTGTCGATGAGCGTCCGAGATTTCGCGGCTTCGACTAACCCACAAATATATTGCTATATCTGGTAAATTAGTTATTATGGTCGTTACTAATACTGTGGGTACACGACAAAAAAAGAGGCATAGCGGTTAGGGCCGAAAGTTGTGTCTTTCAACTAACTAGAGCGTTCTCTTTTATTCCGGCGTATGTATAAGGGTTTCTCTCTGATGTCGGGGAAACAGCGGAAACACAGTTGTTCGTTGTATATATCTTTCGAATTGCGTTGTATATCATCATTTTCTGTATCTTGAGAGGGAGAGCAGCTGGCTGACATGTCTACCACAATATCCAACTTTGCCTCATACCCACATGTCTTTGCTCGTGAACACATCTCCCTCCCTCCACTGTCTGGGTTCTACTGTGCGAATTCTCGGACGGCTGAGACACTGCATGGTCCAACACTATTATTTACTCCTGCACAACCGAGGTTACTCCGAGACTTCTACAGTGTACCCTATACAGTATATTGACCTGGCTGTCCTTGCAAACCTTTGCCAGCTGCTGGTTTACGAGACACCGGTCGTGCATCGTCCGCATTGTTCCGGGTGCACACCTTATAGACTATATGCATTGGACTTCCACCTCCCTTCTCGCTGTATGACTCGTTCCGACACGCCACCTCCAGCCGCAAGCATCGAGGCACTTCCAATCCTCAGCGAGTGCAGAGCGTACTCTTCGGGTTTTCGCCCCGACTTTTCAACCATCTCCCTCGACGCTCATAACGCCTGACCATATTCCCACACTCCACACTCTTGCCTCCATGAAGAAATCACGAATATATCTGGTCCAGTGAGCGACCGCTGTCCAGTTGTAAACAACAGCTCTGTCTGTTCGCGTGTTGTACCAGTCTGCCAGCACCGTCGACGCGCGATCAACGAAACAATGAACAGCTGCTGCTCTCAAAGTAAGCTACGTACGTGCTCCGCCAACAAAAGCTCTAAACCAAACGCCGAATTCTCTCTATGAACAACAAAAATAACATGTTATTATTATCGGTTCCCGATTCCTAATGGTATTTCTTTTATCATCACTAAATGATGGCTACCCGAGGAAAATTGCGTTGGGGCTGGGATTCGACAACCGCAAGTGGCATGCGTGCACGGCGGAACGATTGATTTCAATACGATAGTTGCACCGGACGTCGAGCACATATAGTGTAGTACCAGAAATATTTGTCCTGTTCCTCCTAGAACAAATAGTCGAGGTCTACACGCGGTGGAGAGGCGTGCGTGCTCGACCCGACGTAAAAAGCGAGATTGGACACAACGGGATTTCTTCCATGATTTTCTCTGTGTTCCGACCGGGTTTTCCTCCCTTAGACCTGTACTCTTGTCGTATCTTCCGCTCTCTCTAGAAGGCGGAATGCCCCACTGTGCCATGCCATATATGTTATAAAAAAAAAAACACTCCAGCTGTGAGATCCAATATTTTGTCGAAATCCATCTTTGCAAGCTGTGTGTGATACTCGGATCGCGCGTATTACGGGTTGTGTGCCCTCGTTAAGGATATAGGTCGGCGACTCCCTTTGCAACTACAGTGTAGCTATCAGGGTCAACCGGGTGATGTTAGTCAGTCTGTGCGCGGAAACTATAAAACCCGTTTCTGAGGGGACAAATCTGACAGCTGTGGAAGGAAATGCATCAGTTTATCAAGTGAATCCTGTAAGTCGAATAACCGGTGAGGGGAGGGCGAGGTTTTAAGGACGTGGGGGCCTGGTTTTGATCAAAAGGGAGCGGGCGGGGCGGGGGGGGGGGGGGGGGGGGGGGGGACGGTTGGGGCAGCTCAATTTGTGCGTGGAAACTATAAATCCTTCAGAGGGATAAATATGGTGTATGCGAAGATCAGATTATGGTTTGGTTTGGTCATTTTCTATTCTCCCTGTCCCAAAAAATAATCAACTTCCCAAAATAAAGTTCCCAAACGCCCTAAAATCGTCCAAAAACGCCCTCAAGACCAGATTATTTTCGGATTGGGTTTGGGTCTTTTGGGTTTCGAAAAGAAGAAAATATCGTTGGCCAAGACCACCCGGGTTACCCCGGGCGAATCAAATCACTGCATATGCGGCGTGAAGTTGGCAAGAAATCACCATCGCATCACGATTTGCCTCGTGTGTTGCAGCTGCGTGTGTGTGTTGTTGCGTAGCAGCGCAGACGCTGAGCAACGCCCCGGCCCGAGACGCGGAAGAGCGCTCGTAGAGTCTTGGATGGGAGGCGGAAGAGGTTGGTGCGTTGTTGTCTGCCGTGGTTGCTGCTGCTGTTGCTGCTGTTGCTGTTGCTGCTGATGCTGCTGCTGCTGTTCCTGTTGGTGCTGCTGGTGAAGCTGCTGCTGGAGCTGCTCTTGCTGCTGTCGATGCTGTTGCATCCCACCCGCGATCGCTGCGTACGCTGCGCTGTTCAACTGCCTAGACAGCAGCATACCCATGCCCTGCACTCCGGGTACAGCTGCTCCCTGAAAAATCGGAGGCGCAGCAGCACCAGCCCGCACAGAGGGTACGAGCTCCCGCTAGAATACAGGCCCCCGTTCCATTTGAAGGGCTGCGTCGGCGCGCCCGACTGAGTTCGGGTGTACGTCGCGAAGGACGGGCTGAGAGGTGTTGGGGAAAATTCGTAGAATTTTTTGTCTTCATAAAAAACGAAAATCGTGTTGTGGGTCTTCGCAAGCGTTTTCATATCGGATTCGTTTATGAACATGGTGAATAGCCTGGTTCGCAAGACCAAACCATAATTTGATCTACGCAAACACCCTAATGTGACGGTTTTGGAAAGAATGAACCAGTTTATCATGGGGGGGGCGGGGCGGGACGGGCGAGGCAGCTCAATCTGTGCGTGGAAACTATATATCCTTTAAGGGGATAATTGTGACGGTTTTGGAAAGAATGCACCAGTTTATCATGTATACCCTGTAACTCGTACAACCAGTGAGGAGAGGGCGGAGTGTTTGAGGGGGTGAGTGTGGGGTGGGGGGTTTAGGAGGTGGCGGGTGGGGGAGGGGGAGGGAAGGTGGGGGAGGGGGGGGCGATAGGGCTTTAGATCGCATAGATGTAGGGGTTTGCTATACGCACGGTGATATGTTTAGGCGATGGTGCGGGTGATGGGGAAGGAGGGGGCGTTGGGGGCGGGGGGGGGGGGCAATTGCAGCAGCGGCATGGATGGCTCTAGAAAGATAATGAGGTGATATCCAGTGCGTGGAAGTGTTTATTACTCTGGCGGATTTCGATAGTGTAGGTGAGCCGTTTGAGCAAGAGAGAACGGGGGGGAACAACGGGGGTGGGGGTGGGGGGGGTTGAGGGTTCTTTCAA
The DNA here is from genome assembly GCA_012845835.1 of Undaria pinnatifida. Classification (NCBI taxonomy): domain Eukaryota; class Phaeophyceae; order Laminariales; family Alariaceae; genus Undaria; species Undaria pinnatifida. Next base: position 128,461 of record JABAKD010000107.1, on the reverse strand, counting down.
GAGGTTTAGGTCACATATGATATTAAAATCCACTCCAGCTGTGAAATCAAAGACTTGGTCGAAACTCATCTTTGCAAGAATTTGTGTGATACTCCGATCGCGCATATTAATCATATATGTAGGGGCTTGCTTTAGGCGTGGTGCTAGGTCTATGCGATCGTGCGGGTGATGGGGAAGGAGGGGGCGTTGGAGGTGGGGGTGGGGGCGGATGAATGGAACCTACGTCATGGATAACTAGAAAGATAGTGACGTGTTATCAATTGCGTAGAAGTATTTATTACTCTGTCTGGCCGACGTGTTATCAATTGCGTAGAAGTGTTTATTACTCTGTCTGGCCGTTCGATTGGAACTATATATATATCACTTTCATTGGTCGTTGACCTTACGAGACAACGTAAGACATGCGCCAAATTCTGACTTGTTCGTGATACCGCCCCCCCGTCGTTGCTCGTGCCTGGGCGGTGGAACCCCCATTTTAACACACACTTGTCGATACTTCCGTGATCTTGATATTGTGGGAACCTCAGGTGGAACTGGGCGGAGATCTGGCGGCAACTTTCTTACCCAAGTAAGCCTTGATGTGGCGTTTATGTATGGTTATGGACTCTGAGTTGTTTGCGTGACCGTTTCGATTCGTTTGATAGTCGACTTATTTACCATTCGGAGAGTAACGACAAGTCAAGCAACACCGCGCTTGCTTTCACATCTGGGGACGTCGAACAAGAACACGGCCGAAGGCAACTCGCAGACGTGGTTTCCTCGTGTCGATGCGATCACGCGGCGGGTTGCGCTGCTGTTGGTCAAAGTACGGTAGGCGCAAGCATGCACGACCCGACACCACTATATGACGGGTTATTCGTTGATCGGATTTACAGCGCTAGACTTGTCTGCTCCTATTTCGGGTAACTATTCCATGCAGGCTAGCTCTATCAGTCCGTTATTAAAGTGATACTGCGCGCGTAACGACAGTCGCAGCAGCGGTAGTTATTGGCAGTTTTGCCTGGGGCCATGAAATTTTCCACACTCGATGGAAGGTACAGGTCTCACCCGAGCTGGGTGAACAGATGTTGTGGAAGTGAATTCATTTTATCGATCTATTTCTGATCCTGACTACTGCGAGCTGCACTCGACCGGTGCTGTTATGGCAGATGGCTCTCCAGCATGGAGAAGCAGCTTGGGGCAACTTCGGGCACCTATTTCAGCGATAAGGTACGATAATTTATAGAGTTACTCTGAGGCGGGTGTTTGCGCGCTCGGCATGAACTCGTGTTGCACACTGCACGTTCCCGTAGTATGCAGGGTGATTGCCTCGCACAATGGGAAGGGTCTCTTGGTCCTGGCGACAGCCTTGCGCACTCTGTGCAGCAGCTGGAGTTTAGGCCCGGTCATTTAGATCGGTTTCTTGTATGTCGCGATGGTGTATTGCCCTCTTCCCACCATTGCGCCCGGTACGTCTTTAAGTAATATTCCCCTCTCGTCCCCGCTGCTCCTTTCGCCTTCCAAATTCACCGCGATGAGATGAGCGTGGCTGACATCATGTTCACCTACCTGATGAAGGTATTGAAGGACGGCATTTTGGACGGCGTCCCAACCACGATCGTCGACTCCTACCCCAACCTCACCGCTCTGCACGACAGCGTTGTTGGAGAACCGAAGATCGCGGCGTTCATCGCCAAGCACGCCAAGTAGAACACAGCCAGCCGTTGTTAACGTTTCGGTATGAAGTTTCTGAGTGTGTTGTTGGTAAAAGTGCTGTTGATGAAAAACAGGGGTATTATTGCTATAGCTCCACAATAATCGAGCCACAACCATACCGACTATTTTCCGACTATTTTTCATGTCTCGGCGAGACTTGTATGTATGCACACACCTGGTGGTGTGATAAGTTCGGGGGGGGGTCCGAACTCTGAAGCTGTCTCGTGGGGCGTATTGGTACTCGTGCTTGTGTTTCGTTTGTGTTGTTTGTGTTCCAGGTTGCTTTTCCCATCGATAAATCATCGCTTTATTGCGTGGAAAACATCGAGCACGCCCAGGCTCCGTTATGCTTTGTGTTCCTATAATAAACGGTCGGGAGGTAAAAGTTTCAACGCGGTTAGACTATACACACATGGTACTATTAGCACTGCACGATACCAGGTGCTAGTCTGAGACCAGGTATGAGCCACGTTTACAACAGCTTACATTTACGAAATGTGGTGTGTACTCTGACCCTGCCTGGTAGATGGTGTGCAACTCTTCCGAAGTCTGGGTTGAGGACCACGGCAAAGGGCAAGCAGTTACATAGTGTATTCCGAATTACGAAATTGAAAACTGGGCGTTTACTATTCCTCAAGCGTGATTATCTTTATTTTACAACACAGAAAACACCTCTGTCTGTTTGCCTGCCTGCCTGCCTGCCTGCCTGTCTGCCTGCCTGCTTGCCTGCCTATCTGCTTGCTTGCTTGCCTGCCTGCCTGCTATCCTGCCTGCCTGCGTGCCTGCGTGCCTGCCTGCCTGCCTGCCTGCTTGCCTGCCGGCCTGTCTGCCTGCCTGCCTGCCTGCCTGCCTTTCCGTCCTGTTTGTCTGTTACCCAAGGCTACGGTGGGGGGTCACGTTTGGCGACTGTGTTCAGCAGTGGCTCGGGGTCACCACCGCAAGTGTGGCTCCACCGTGCGACGTTGCGGTCTTTGAGGTTTTTTAGTGGTGGTATAATTTTCCGTAAAATTACCCAATGGAATGGTATAAGCTACTTTTTTTTTTTTTTTTTATCCTCCGACGGATGGGGAAAAATAAAAAACTTTAGCTCGACCACACTTCCACGTATTTTCATACGCGTCGTGTGTCGATTTAACTCAGTTGCTTTCGCAGCCCAACGCTAGCTGGCGCGTATAAGCTACTCTGCACCAAAAACACTGCCTGATGTATTCTCGCCCGTGAGGAAAATATTCACTGGTGCGAGCATACTAGTATGTATGATAGTATGACAGCTCAAATCCGGTGGTGAAAAACGGGAGTAAGTATGCTACTACAATACCACAGCGGTTCAACCCCGTCTTATCGTGTGGGTAGGATGGGTAGAGAGGGTGGGCGACACGACCAGTAGAACACCAGGTCTCGCGCCGCGCCGAGCCGTGGCCGTGGCGTGCTGAACATTTTCGACAATCCCGAGGCAGTCTTCCCGGTGATCAAGCCAGCCTTGCTGCTGGAGTACTTTTTTCAAATCTGATTCTGGAGGCTGATTGGCCTATCAAACCCTTGCCAGACGCCGCTGGCTCTTTTTTAGGTTAGTGCTGAACAGGAGCATTCCAGCCATAAAGCCATCGAAGCTCCACTACAGCGGGCGGGAAGGAAATGGTTCCATCCGCAGTTCAGGAATTCCTCCATATCTCTACAATCTCGACCAACCGGGGACGGAAACACGATTTCTCGGGTCAACACCGCCCCGCACGGTGAAGAAACCTCGACCTCATTGGCTGATCGCTGATAGGGTATGCTTCCTGGAGTCAGTGGCGCCAGGGAAGATAGGGTTCCATCCTCGGATCGGCAAGCGTTCCACACATACAAAAAGGGCAGACGACAGAAATCGGTGAACCGTGCAACCATTCCGCGCCACCGTGAGTTACAGAAAAATACACCTAGATTTTAGGCCCCGATCCGCGACGCTGAATGGCCAACTCAGCCTCGTACTGGTTTTCGACACCAACCCCTTGCGGTACATGGTACCACGGCTTTTCAGTTCGGCCGTCGCCACTTTCTGACGTGACCCATACCGCTTTTTGTCGGAAAATTCATCATGCGGGCCGACTTTGCCCGAGGCTCCCGCACCTGTTCAAATTCCGACCGAATTTGAACCATGGGCGCCTCGTCATGTAGACTGGATGGCTACAAGCCTACATGTAGAAGGTCATGTAGAAGACTACATGTAATAATATGCTCCCGATTATTTCAAGGTCCACATTTCGACACTCGAAAAAGCCGTTGTTTCGTACATAAACCATCAGTGTATCATGCCACTACAGATGGCGCCATCTCTTAAGGTTATCTCTTAAGGTTATTTTTTTGCCCGAGGCTCGGTTCTTACTCTTCTTATTTTTCAACGGGGCGTCTTCTATAGCTTTTAGTGTATGGCTGGTGTATTTTAGGTCATGCCGGGCACCTCAAGTGAGCCCAACTTCTTAACTACAAAGTTTAAGTGGTGGCGTCCTCTCCCTGCGTGAATTTTAACAGAATGCGGTGTACACACGCGCAAGGCGGACGCGAGGTGGTGTATGCGTGGGCCAAGAAAGTCGTGGGCGTGTAGCGGGACTGTCACTCCTCCTTTGTCCCTTTGTCCCACCCCTTTCTCCGCCATTTATACATAAATACGTGTACGTGGGGTGTGCGAGATGTCCATGGTTGAGCAGCGGTTTGTGCTGTGTGTCGAAGGGGTGTCGCAATTATTGCTCCGAAGTGATCCGAAATATGACAGCGCGCAGTTTTGCATGCTACATGACGTGGCGCCCATGGTTGAGATCGGTCGGAATTTGAATAGGTGCAGGGTGTGAAACGCCTCGGGCAAAGTCGGCCCGCATGGTAAATTTTCCACCAGAAAGCGATATGGGTCACGTCAGAAAGCGGCGACGTCCGACCTGAAAAGCTGCGGTACGATGAACCGCAAGGAGTTGGTGTCGAAAACCGGTACGAGGCTGAGTTGACCAATCAGCGTCGCGGATCGGGGCCAAAAACCAAGGTGTATTCTGCTGTACCGCACGGTGGCGCGTAATGGCTGCGGTATACCGCTTTCTGTCGTCTGCCCTATGAAAACTCCAACAACACGTGGACGCAAACAACGACCTCCCTGATGGATACCGTCCCACATTGTGTGGAAACTCCACCCCCATCGGTTGGTCGCCAATTGCTGGAGCTCACGGGACCAGGGTATGGCGGGAGCTGCCCCTCGCGCCGAGTTCGAAGTCCGGGAGGATAAAGTCCCGTCCCCGTATCAAACATCCTTCCATCCATGTACAACTCCAACAACCCGCGGATGAACTGAATGATCTTCCGGGTGGATACCGATCCGCACGGTGTGGAAACCCCACGCCCCACGGTCGGTTGCTGATCAGCTGGGGCTCATGGATCCAGCGCCCTGCGAGATTTTCTCTTCGGTCCAAGGTCTAGAATCCCACCGCACCCGGGGAGGATAATGTTACATCCCCGATTCGGAAAAAAATCTTTACATAACAAATCCACGAACGTGGGGGCGGAAAAGGTGACCCCCCGGGTCGATACATCTCCGCACGGTGTGAAAATACCGCCCCCATCGGCTGCTTGCTGATTTGCTGGAGCTCATAGAGCCAACGTCGAGGTCCGTCTGAACCCGGGGAGGATAATTTCCCATCCACTGGTAAGAAATATCTTCATAAATCCACAACTTCAACAGCCTGGGGACGAAAACAGTGATCTTCCGGGTCGATACCGCCCCCCACGGTGTCCCCACCCCCCACGATTGATCTGGCTACCCACCCCCTACGATTGATCTGGCTACAAATATGTGCCCGTGTGTCACAACAATATAGAGGGTATCACTCACATAGTAGAAGAGTGTCAAATATAAAAGGAAGGACGGGATGCATTAGAAGAGAAGATGAGGAAATTAGACGTACGAAGTATGTGACATGGAAGTGTTTGGTACACTAGAGAGTGGCGAGAAAACGATCGCTATCCTAGGAGGTTGATGGTGGCCGCAGACAACGAAGCAGGACGGGGATATGATAAGCACACAGTTTATACGTAGTATATGGAAGAAGCGTATTGAGCGCCCAAACGCTTGAGGTGTCTCTATTAGGAGTAGGGACGGTGCTCCGTCTCGAAGGAGATGCGTGGTCAATGGTCAAACGACCAAGGCAAGCAACAAATGTGTGCGCCCCCCCCCCCCCCCCCCCCCCCCCCACGACTGATCGCTGAGTGGCTGGGATCCATAGAGCCAGCGCGCTGCGAGAGTTTCTCCTGAGGCCATGGTCGAGGTCCCGTCGCACCCGGGGAGAATAATGTTACATCCCCGGGTCATAAATCCTTCCTTTCATTCATACTTCGGTGGTGCTGCGTTCGTTGCGGGTCTACGTTTTTATCCCGAATGTCACGATTACTCCTGTCGTTCACTGACAGAGTACAACATATATGTGACGCCAAGCTCAAATGCACGTACACTATTCACGGGTATGTAAACGTACGATACCTGTCGGTCTTGGAAAGCGCTCGATCGGAAGTCGAGCCCTCCTTCGCGGTTTGACACATTTTTCTCAGTAAGAGGCCAACGTTTTACTTCTTCTTTTCCTATCGTCGTACCAGCTTGCCTAGAAAACATCCGGACGGAGCACGGTGCCGGCCATCAGGTATGCACATTATTTGACGTTTTGGCGGAGGTCGGCGGCAACGACCGGAACATCCATAGACTTCCGTGGTTGTTGCCACGGGCTATCGTGGAAATCCGCGAATTTCCACTGCAACTGCCGCGACTGATGGCCCTTCCTCGGCTAATGCCACGGTTGTAGACACGGCACGTGCATGCAGGGGTTCGTTCCGTGGCAAAATCCGTCGTACCAACCATGGCAACCCACGGAAATCCGCGGCAATTACCACGAACGTTTCCGCGGACGTCCAACCTCAGCAATTTTCACAGTCATCCGCGGCCGTCCTCGGCCATTACCACGGCAATCCTCCGATAAAGATACATTTGTTTTTACTTTTCCAGCCATTTTACCTCAATGGTGTCATTAGAGGGCACTTCGACCAGTAATTCGTATGGGTTAGGGTTAGGGGTAGGGTTAGTTCCATGGTTTTGAAAAACACTATAATGAAAGACACCCGGTGTCCGCGGGCTTGGACGTGGGTCTTGCCGAGGGTGTTCCTGTGGACATGAGCTATCCGTGCATGTCCGCGGACGTTTCCGTGGACCAGTCCGTGGGTGTTTCCGTGCGCCTGTCCGTAGGTTAGTCCGTGGAGGTTGCCGTGAGTTCTTCCGTGGACGCTTCCGTGGGTGGACGCGTGCTAGGATAGAAGTAGCGCTTTAGGTCTGAAATGGTTTCTGATGACCGGGCTCCTTGACCCAAAATCGTCCGAACTACGCAAAATGTTTTTGCATGATTCTGGTCGTGTACCTAGGTCATAGAATTTTTCATGCGGTAGCGGATTAAGTTTTCTTCAAATCAGTTTCTGGGAGAGGTTTTAAGCTCTCAAATAGAGGAAAACTTAGAAAAAAAGTGGTGCGCCTCTGTCATAGCACGCGTCGGTAACCGCGACTATGCCGCGGGTGCTGCCGTGGAGGATTCCGTGAACCTTGCTGTGGAGGTTGCTGTGAAAATTGCCATGGCTAGTGCCATGGGCCTGTCCACGGTGGTCCGTTACTTGCCGCGGCATTCCGTGGAAGCCCGTGGAATGTCCGTAGAAGCCCGCGAAAGGTCCGCGGTGGCTCGTGGAGTGTCCGCGGTTGTCCGTGGAACGCCGTGGACATGGCCGTGGAATACCGTGGAGGTGCATGAACACTGCCGCGGTGTTCTGTCAAAAAGTAACAAAATATACATGCCTCCCATGCGGAGTTGATGTAGGATTGGCTCCAATGACCCGTTCCAGGGTTGATTTCGAGTTTTTTACAGCCGGGGGTTCGAAAAAATTGTGCACTTCTCTTAAGCTCTCATGTAACTGTGTCAGTTCTGTAGCTGCTGGATAAACCAATATGTAGTGCTGCTGCTGCAGTACTGGTGGTTCTGGTTGGTGCTCTGGTGCTCTGTTACCACTGGTGCTTCTGCTGCCGCACATGCATGCTGCACTACGAATATTTCGACCAGCATTGCTGCTGCTGCCCTCTAGTGGTGCTGAGACGCGTGCTACGATAGAGGTGCACCACTTTTTTCTAATATTATCCCTTAATTTGGGAGCTTAAGACCTCTCCCAAAAACTGATTCGGAGAGAAAAATATAATTGCTCCCCGATGAAAACCCCATGGCCTAGGTACACAACGAGATAACCATTATAAAAAAATGGCCTATTATCGACGATTTTGGGCTAAGGGGCCCCGTCACTCAGAAACCATTTCACACGAAAAATGCTACCTCTATCGTAGCATGCGTCCTGAACTCTTGCAATGTACCAAAACCACAAGTTCTGCTGCTTCTGTTACGTGATATTCCTGCAGCTGCTGCACACACGTTGTAGTATCCCGGTATGAATAGAGGTCGGTCGAGCCTACGGCCTCCCGCATTGTTGCAGTACCGGTGCACACTGCTGCCGCTGCAACGTGGGAGTAATGCTTCTACAGCGGTTGCCTGAAGCATCTGTTGCGGCTGCGCTACGATGTAGGTACAATAGGAGTGACGAGCAAAGACACCACTTCACAGCGCTGCCGCTTTACGGCGTCGGCTTGATATACCTCATCCACACCCAGTATGGGCGTACCCGAAGCAGCGGCGGGTATCATCCCGCGGCGACTAGGCGCCGTTGCTTTTGAATACAGTTGGAATGTCTTTACTGCTCGCCGCCCGCTTGACTTGAATGATGAGATGGCAGGTGTCTCGCTAACGTCGAGTCGAGAAGCAGTTCGAGGCAACTGAGGGCATCTACTTCGCCGAGGAGGGTAAGTAAGAAGCTTTAACTAGGAGTCCACCGAACCAAGTGTCGGGGCACGCTTGCGAATTTTCTCTGCGCCCCGTTGTTCCCTTGGTCCTACGAGCTGGCCGTAAAGTACGATGTGGTATGGCAATATGCTTCAATCTCGCAACTCTGACAAGATAGCCGTCCCTCCTGTTTGATGCTGTGATGCCGCGACGGGGTGCATGATGTTCGGACCAGATTCCACTGCACTTGGTTCCATTCCATCCTGGGGACATCGTTTCCCCCCTCCTCGCTGTCCCGTTGCTCTTCACACCTGCATATCGCCGGATGAGTGTGGCTGACATGAATCTCGCATACCGGATCAAGGATCTCAAAGGCGGCGCCTTCGTCGGCGTCTCCACCACGGTCGCCGACTGCCACCACCATCTCGGCGCTCTCTACAACAGCATCGTCGAAGAGCCCAAGATAGCCGAGCTCATCGCCAAACATGCCATGTAGAACAACAAGGATGTGCCCGCGATTTCTAAAATATTCTGGTGATCGTAATGAGAATATCGTGATAGACGTTGCATCAATGGTGTTGCTACGTAGCGATAAACATTTCTCCTTCAAAGGGCACCCGGCGTTACGGTAAATGTTTGCCCATGTGTCTGTTTCTCGAACTTGGTAGTGTGGCGGGCTTCCCCCGTTGCACTGACAGAGCTGGGGTGGTGGTGTTATAAAGTGATGGTTAAGAGGACCATCTCTATATACCTCATGTGGACATGAGGCATGTAGAGGAGTAGCGTGTCAAGTAGAGCACTGTCACTGGAGAAGCAGTCGTAGAGCGGAGCCGGATGTTGTAGACCACCCATCATGGGGAAATGCCGCTGAACCTGGGATCCACTACGCTATGGCCAACTTAGATACAATGGTTTATCCTGCACGATGATCTAAGTCGTACTAGATCTACACCGCATATGTTTGATATTTCAGACCTACATCGCATATGTGTGATGTTTCGTTGAGACGACATGTGTAACCTGCGAGACCTCTTAACCGCCCCCCATCCCCGGGATTCCGGTTCACTCTAATCTCCGAACATTTTTTGTTGCGCAATCACTTACGCTGTATTAATAATACTCTTCGTTCCGGCCATCAACCACCGGGTGCCTCAGCAGACACGATTCTTTACGAAGACTATTGCATCCACAGTCAGTTCGCGTGGTTCGATTCAAAATTTGAAGTTTGCAATTTTTTTCATGGGATGTCGATACCACGACTTCGAGGTGCTTTAATGGGTGAAGATCGTCGAACTTCAGAAGACACAAAACGAGACAAAAAAACAACCCCCGACTGAACGTGTGCACTTCTCTTGAGGACAGCTAAGTTATCATCACAAGCAAACACAGCCTGCGAAATCGGGCCACGCTTCCTATGAGGCGCGTAAGGGCGTCGGATTATGCGGGAAGCACTCGTAGGCAACCAGAAATAACTCACTAAGTGGTTTCAAGAGGTAAAATAACGTCGAGAATTTGTACGAAAGTCCACAATATGGTAGGTTTGCGAGTTAGTATATGTACTACAATGGCTACATACAGCACGTACCAAAAAACGGCTTCCGCCCAACGTTTTATCTGGGGTTTTTGCGGATCTTCACGAACACGTAGCCGTAAAACTTGCGCCATGGAAAAATCGTTTCCGTTTGAGATAGTCAAGTAAGTAGTGGGTTAGACAAAAAGGGCGAAAAGGTTTCGAGTTTTTCATTTTCGTTTTTCGCCACACACTCTATGCCGGTACATAATGTAGCGATCGGAGAGACGTGCCTTTATAGCGATGTGCATACTGGTCGTACTATTTACTGACGTACACTCTTGTCGCGCACGTCGTGGATAGTGCAAGGCTTGACGCGACGCCAGGCAGCAGCAAGCGGGCGTCGTTGATTGATTAGATGCCGGCGCATAATACACGCGGCATTTTCCAAAGAGAGTGCGTGACGATGGTGTGTCGGCACACACAGTGAATTGATAGTACCCTCGTCCATGCCGGTGCATGGATCGTACCCTCATCCAAGCCGGTGCCCGGAGAGTACCCTCATCCAAGCCGGTGCACGGATAGTACCCAATATATTCCCCAACTAATGTCGTACCCGCCGTTGCCCCGTTCCGTACCCGCGTCGCCTTTTGTCCCATTCTGTGCCGTGTGTCGCTCCCGCGCTTTCCCCCCGCGTCCAAACACTTTCCGTTTTATGGAAATAAAATTTCTGAAATACTCGACGGGCAAGAAGCATGACGGGCGGCCACAGCGAGGGCGGGGGATCCGTGTCACAGGACGACCTCGCAACATTCAAGAAGGCCACGGCGAACGAGTTTACGCAGCTCTAATCATTGCTAAAAAAAACAATAGACGACCTGGTCGACATCACTCGCCGATCTGTCTCCGGGGAGATTACGAACGGCGCTGGCGGGCTCTGGTCGCCGATCGGCGGCTCCACGGCCGAGGCCCTCCCAGCGAGCCTCGGCTCCACCGGCGACGCTCAACCCGGTCAGCCGATTGGTGGCGGGGCTGGCGGGGCAGGCACGCTTGGACAAGTTGGCGGGCTTGGCAATGACCCGGAGGGGGTGTACGGACATGGCGGTGCCCACGGCGGAGCCGGCACCCCCGGCGCCTCTCTCGGACCTGCAAGCGTAATTACCGCCAACTTGGAAGCGGGGGTTGGATATTCGCGGTGGCGCGGGAACCTGCGGCCCTCCCACCGGACACTCGGGTGGGCTTGCCGTCGGCGCTGCCTACGGGCAGATGGGCATGCTCACTTCGGGCCCGGGGGTGGGGTTCGGCTACGGTGGCGCTTTGGGCGGTGCCGGAGCCACCAAACCGGTGGGCGGGCTCGCCGTGGACCCCAGGGATGGGGTCGGCTACAGTGGTGTCATGGGCGGTGCCGGAGTTGCCAGTGACCTCTATGGACAGGTAGGCAGGCTCGCCGTGGGCGGACAGGTGGGCGGGCACGCCGTGAGCCTTGGGGGAGGGGGTTCGGCTACGGCGGTGTTCTGGGCTGTGCGGGAGCTCTCGGAGCCCCATATAGACAGTCAGGTGAGTTTGTCGTGGGCCCTGGGCGTGGGTTAGGACACGGCGGAGGCCTGGGCGGTGCCGAAGCCATCGGCTCGCCGGCGGTCGCACTCGGCTGAGCAGCCTACGACGGGCCGAACGCACCGGGGGTCGGCTGGGCCTTCCTCGGAGACGGCGGCGCCAGCGACCCTCCACTACGCTCGGAAAGCAGATCAACAAAGTTGTTCATCGCCCGCGCCATAACGTCATGAAGCAATCGCACGCCCCGGCTGTGGCAGGTGATCTGCGGGGGCCGTTCGGCATCTATGCAGAGAGCGGCAGTGCAAGGGTATGTGGGGGAAACGATGGACATCTCCGCGCGCGTCCACACCATGTTCGAAAGCCTGAACGTCATAGATTTATTGGCCTTGGTGCCGCGCGGTGGGGTCGGCGTCAACCTCCCGCTGTCTCAGCACCTTTCCATTCTGGGACACGTGATTGAAACTGTGGTGACCCGCGTGTTCCCGCAAGGTGCTGCGGATCTCCACGTGGCGCGCGACCGCGTGGAGGCTCTGCGCGTTGCGTTCGAGCTTGGGGCGAAGATACTAAGGATATAGGTCGGCTAACCTTATTTTCTCGTGCCTCGATAATAATACGCGTTGTACTTCGTTTTCGAAGTTGGATCATATTATTGCGCACCCCCCGCTCGGACCACGGGGGGCGGAGAGAGGGGCAGGCCCCCGGGGCTGCTCTAACAGCAGCCCCACGCTATCGTCCGTAACCCTGAGCCAAGTTCCATCCCAACTGGCAATTTTGAGCTTTCGGCGCCAGCCTCCAAAAATGGTATTTGACTCAGCTTACGGACGCATTGCGTCAATCCCCTAGTCTACCCTCTTTGCTGTACCCCTAGGATGCGCACGTCAAGATGCAACTTCTCCTTTCTATCCGCCTGGCACAAATTATAAGGTTGCGTACTAGCTGAAGTAGTTACGTCGACTTCTACCCCTCCAGCTTTGGAATGTGGCTAACTTGCCCCCAGTCTGTACCCTGCCCCGGCTGGATGCCGTTACCCATCCCCTCCTGGGCCTTTACATTTGCTACCCGGCTGGCATCCTTCCAGTGGCTACGAACGTACGCCTTATAGGCATCATACGCCCACCGACTCTCCCGTTGCAACGTCTCTGGGGAGGCACCCCCTGCTGATAAGTGCGTTGCGCCCCTAATCCTAAGGGAGTGCAGAGCGTACTCATCCGCCCGCACGCCCGCCAACGTAACCACTTCTCGCAGGGCGACCGTCGCTTGTTGATTCGTCCACATATAACATCTGCCACCACCACTGCCATACGCCACGAATTTTTTGTCAAGGCGCTTATGGACCCGCGCGAATTCGGCTACAACCTGTCGAGCCCACGTGGCTCAGTCATCCGAAGGCAAGCCCGCACCGACCACTGGCGCCCCGGAGGAGGACCACGCGCCCGCGAGAGCTGCAGCGGCCCGGGCCTGCAATGTAGCCTGCGCCTCAGCGCTGGGGGCGGCAGGCGCCGCGGCACCCGGCGAATCACCCATCGTCGAAGAGAGAGCCCGCAGCGCTCGCCACAGCAGTAGTCACAGCGAATTTTCACCACGGCAGCCACCACAGCAGTCCCAGCGAAGTCTCACAGCAACAGTCGCAGCGAAGCTTACTTACAGCAGAAATCAGCCAGTCTATCACACCTTGAACGTGTCTCGCTGACGATGCTTCTCTCTTCTCTGCGTGCTTCGCTTGCTAGTCAGCAACAAGACAGACTGATCCAAGGTTCCCTTTGCTGTACCAGGACAAGTACAAGTAACCACCCGCGTTGATCTCATTGGTCAACGTTGCAATAACTCCAAACGTCTTCCGTACATACAAAACCCTTATTTTCCGGTGCCTCGCTAATAATACGCTTTCGAAAGGGATAAAATCTTACAGCTGTGTGTGGCAGGAAATTGTTCAGTTTATCAAGTATATCTTGTAAGTCGTATAACCGGTGAGGGCAGGACAGGGTTAAAATAAATAACTGGGCGGCGGGGGCGAAAAAGAGGGGGGAGGGGAGGAGGGGGGGGGGGGGCAACTCAATCTTTGCGCGGAAACTATAGACCCTTCCACAGGCACAAATCTGACGGGCGTGGAAGGCATGCATCAGCTTACCATGTATAACCTGCAAGTGCTGGGGAAAACATGTGAAATAAGAAAAGAGCCGACAACAGAAAGCGGTATAACGCAACCATTCCGCGCCACCGTGCGGTACGGCAGACTACACCTAGATTTTTGACACCCATCCGCGGCGCTGATTGGTCAACTCAGTCACGTTGCGGTTTTTGACACTAACTCCTTGCGGTACATCGTACCGCGGCTTTTCAGCTCGACCGTCACCGTTTTTAACGTGACCCATACCACTTTCTGGCGGAAAATATACCATGGCTCGGTTATTACTCTTCTTACCAGGTATTTTCCTATCTATGGAGCATCGATTCCATGGACGTACGTGGTGCGTGTGTGTCGGTTCTGTTACGTACGTGCGCATTATCCACTATCAAGAGGTACGACCTTGCGTTAAATCTTGCGTCGTACGTACGCGACTCTCGGGTCTGCTCGGCGCGTGCCTTGTGCGTGCTTGTGACTGCTCGCGCGTGGACCTGTAGAATTTTCATGCCTACCTAGGTGTTGCGGGTTCCGTGTATTGGTATGTTCGTGCGTGTGGGGTGAGCGGCATGCATAGACTATGTGGTACAGTGGTGCGTGCGTCGATTCAATGAAATACGAAGCTGGCTATTAATAGGGGAGACGGTTGCATAATTAACACGTAATAGCCAGTCAGTGCGGACATATACACTAGGCCTCGTTATAATAACACGCACGTAACCAGTGCGGACATATGTCGCCCCCCCCGATACACGTGTCCCTTAGTGTTATCCGCACTATAACACGTGCATATGTCATCCCGAAGAAATTTTCGATAGGGAGAGAAACAGCGCGTATAGACGTACGCATCACATTTCACAGGCTCACGCACGAGGCACGCAAGTACACACGAGGCACGCGAGCAGACGAGAAAGTCACGTACGTACGATGCAAGATTTAACGCAAGGTACCTATTAATAATAGTGGATAATGCATACGTACGTCACAGAACCGAGACACACGCACTCACGTACATTCATGCGCGTTGATGTGAGAACACCACCACCACCACCACCACCACCACCACCACCACCAACAACAACAACAACAACAACAACAGCAACAACAACTGGAATCGATGCCCACAGGAAAATAGGAAAAAAAATAACCGAGCCATGGTATATTTTCCGCCAGAAAGCGGTATGGGTCACGTCAGAAAACGGTGCCACGGCCGAGCTGAAAAGCCGCGGTATGATGTGTACCGCAAGGACTTGGTGAAACCGGTACGAGGCTGAGCTGACCAATCAGCGTCGCGGATCGTGGTAAAAAACCTGGGTGTATTCTCCTGTGCCGCACGGCGGCGCGAAATGGTTGCGGTGTACCGCTTTCTGTGTCGTCTGCCCAAAACAAAATGCACGCGGGCTGCTGCTGCTGCAGTACTGGTGGTTTTACGGCGAGTTACGTGTAGTAGGGAGAATCTCGGACGTGCTTGATTTCTAATCTACTGGCAACGCATACTCTTAATAGCAGGATTATTAACAGTAAGTAAGTAGTAGATAACTCGTATTTCCAGCAATTCTCTACGGGCATGATATGCCGCGCAATGCGCAGCCCTGCAGAATACCCTTGCACGGATGATAGAACTGGTTAAGGCCCACCAGTAGATCGATCTGGGGTTTAAATTGGCATACTACGTTCACTACAAATCAGAGGTTACTGCTTACTATACTGTAGTATCGTAGCATCCTCCACTTACTTGACGATGTTTTGACTGAGGTGATGCGTCACCGTCTACCTCTTGCCAAACACTAAGACGCAGATATTTTTTGTTTTTAATGCATTCCGGTATCATCCCGGTCGCGAACTGTTGGCCCGCCCGCCCATGGCTGTCAGTATCTTGCACAATAGTCTATATATAGTCTAGACAGCTGTGTTCATCATTTTGGTCGGTCAAATCGTGGCCGGCGAACCAGACATTTTGTGAGTACACTTTTTTTTTTTTTTCTTCTTACGCTTTCACTTTCCAGCTTCTGGACAAGCCGTGGTCACAGGTGTCGTCCCTTCTTCCCCTCGGTTCTTGCCTTCAATTTTATCACGCGTAGGGTTCAGCAATCCCCCTGCTCGTCGATTTTTCATCGAGAGTTGCGAACTCACGCTCTCGCGCTTGCCGCAAGTCAATTTGTGCACAAGAAAAAGTCCCAACGAATTTATCGTACGAGTATGCACTCGGCGGGGCTGGAACTCACGAAACTGATCTTTACCAGGCTCGAGGACAACCTAATACGCCACCGGGGCGACCATATACCTGGTACTTGGTACCAGATATGCGCTTCCAACCCCCCGAACAGGGATTAGTCAACATGATACCTTGTCTAGTCTATACCAGGACCGTCAGCCAAATATAGCGCGGGTGAAAAAAAAAGAGAGAAATGGGCCCATTAAAGTGACACTGAGAAATCAAAAAGTGCTCACATATCGTAACGCGCACCCGCACCCCGCCCTCTACTCGCCTTTCTCCGCTTGTTTGACTCCTCGCGTGACCTTTGTTTTCTCATTATATTACTCGCATTAGTTCTTCCCCTCCTGCTCCGGTCGGCAGCACCCCCAGCCAGCTCACAACGAAAACAACAGGGCACACAGAAGACCCTGCGGGCACACAGCGCACCTGATAACCTCAGCTCAACCACCAGAATGAGTCCCACGCTCGTGCTCACGTACTTCGACTTCCCCGGTGCTGCAGAACCGATACGCTGGGCACTAGAACACTCTGGACTCAAGTGGGAGGATAACAGGCTCTCAGCGGAAGAGTTTGCCGCTCTCAAGCCCAGTGAGTATCTTAATACGTTGTACATGTACATGCCCCTATGCAATGCCTTCTCCTGCTTGCACGCAGTTGAAGCGTAATCGCCGTTACCACTTGTCAGCTTCTGTGTGCATTTGGGTTGTTGCCCGCTGCTGTTCATCCTGCGATACTCTTGACCAGTATTATCGTAGGCAAGTAAAAAGAGCCCCAAAAACTTTTTCTCGCATCATCGCACGAAATTGACTAGTCTAATGCCAATGACAGCAGCCTATGCTGGCATTGCGTCTGTATTCATGTCACCTTGTGCCTATTAAAAGTGCAGTGCATTTTGATAAAGATCGTCTTGTCTACTCGCAACGACTCCGTTTTTTTGCCTCCTCTTCCGCATGATATATCGATAATAATAGTGACCGATGTCCGCGCGTGCTTGTCGATCTGTTCGTCCATGCATGCGGTGCCGTGTCATTGCATGCAGGCCTGCCGAACGGACAGCTGCCCGTGCTCGAGATCGACGGCCACGTCCTCCCTCAGAGCATGGCTATCCTTCGGTATGTCGGCAAGCTTGCTGGTGAGGAGCAATGCTATGTATCGTTCGCAGTAACATAGCCAGCGTCGTTATTTTTATTTTTTGCAGCGATGCTCGAGCGATGTAGGCAACTGTCGTGTTACCGCCGGCTAATAATCACTAGATGTACAAGTACTATTTACACAGAATTGACGTGACACGCATTAGTCTATATTAATACATGTCTGGCATACAACAGCAGCGATGGGGTCATGGACAAGTTATCAAGTTATTCAAGTGTCTCCATGCCAAATCAGCTACATACAACTCTACAAGTGCTACTGTAATAATGTTGTCCAATGCGCGGGTCATGGGAAAATCTGGTGAGTGAGTATTCAGAACCACAAACATCATCCTCGGGAGGGTGCGGTGTCCACATCAATCATTGCCATACACCCAATCAATGCGAAAGCGCAAATAACTCTTCTGTTGTTGTTGTGATATCTGCGTGCAGATATGCCGATGTAACAGGCCTCACTCGACTACCAGGTATATTATAAAAAATGAAATTACACTCCAGCTATGAGATCGAAGATTTCGTCGAAACTCATCTTTGCAAGCTGTGTGTGATACTCCGATCGCGCGTATTACGAGTTGTGTGTCCTCATTAAGGATATAGGTCGGCGACTCCCTATACAACTGCAGTGTAGCTATCAGGGCCAACAGGGTGATTCTAGTCAGTCTGTGCGCGGAAACTATAAAAAAGCCGTTTCTGAGCGGGACAAAATCTGACAACTAACTGTGGAGGGAAATGTATCCTTTTATCAAGTGAATCTTGTAAGTCGAATAACCGGTGAGGGGGGGGGCGGAGTTTTGAAGGACGTTGGGGGGCTGGTTTTGATCAAAAGCGAGCGGGTTTGGAGGGGGGGGGGGGGGGGGGGGCGGGGGGGGGGGGGCAATTGTGCATATAAGCTATAAATCCTTTCAAGGGGATAAATCTGACGGTTTTGGAAAAAAAAAAAAAAATGCACCGTCGAAACTCATCTTTGCAAGCTGTGTGTGATACTCCGATCGCGCGTATTACGAGTTGTGTGTCCTCATATATATACGATATGTTGCTGTTCTCGCAAAATCAAGTCCGTGGTCACAAGACAGGCTCCAGTCACTCTGGAGCTGAGGAATACCCGAGGGAAGACCACAAACAGCCCAAGGTGGTACACGCATATATCACAGCTGACGCAATTCATGCCTCCACCAGACTCATATAAAAGTGAAATCGGGAGTCAGCCTACGATGTGCCAGGCCTATACTGGTGAATACGTCTCATTACTCGCGCCTGTGGTAAAACCGACTATATCGCTTGCCACCCAAGAAATACTACCACGTACCAGGTATATACTACACGTACTTGTACTTGTAGTATCTATCACTACGCATACGCACGCCAGACGCAAGTCAAGTGGAAAAAAGAAACAAAGAGAAAACAAGTATTATAGGAAAGGAAAGAAAAGAGAAGAAAGCGAAAAAAAAACGAAAAAAAAACGAAAAAACGAAAAAAACGAAAAACACGAAAAAGGAAAGCGAAGAGAAGAAAAGACAAGAAAATCAAGAAAAGACAAGACTACAAGAAGAGGAAGCAAGGAAAGGAAAAGAGAAAAAAATGTCATACTAGCAGACCCTAGGAACTGACTAAAGACGCCATCGGGTTCATAGAGGGTATTAAGTGCATCATCAATGGCACTGGGGAGAAAACGCAACATGGCGAAGAAGTCAGGGCGGCCTCGCGCTATCTTGTGACGGCCATCGGAAGGTCCACAACTTTCAAGACGATGATGGCCAAACCCAGACTTCAGTCTATTGGGCATGATGCCCCCTCTTCCCCCCCCACCCCCATTCCCCCCTTCCCCCCGTCCCCCCCCGTTCTGTAAATATGAGCGCTCGAGAATATGTTTCTAACCACGCCTTGTTTCGGCGGAGCTGGAGACCTAAACCGCCGTGGTACCAGGAAATGACCATAAACGCCTGCTGGATACATCGGCATTGGACCATTCAAGTGGGTTTTCACCGTTTGGTGGCGAAAATCACTGTTTCATAGCGTGCGAAACAACGACCGATTCGCCGATCAACGTCAACCCCGTCAGCATTGGAACTAAACTACCAGATAACATCACACGCCCCACGGAGAAAAAACGTATCCGCATAACCAAAAACGACCCAACTGAGCAATGCCGAGGGTCAGAACACACGCATTGGTTGGGTCGTCTGCTGGCCTATAGATTTAGCTATCTATGTATGCGGCCACTGACTTACAATCCAGATTATTACATGCTGCTGTATGTATGAGATGTATGCCGATGTACGAATAAGAACCCTGTCTGCGAAGCCACGGAACAGCTTATTTGCCAACATTTTTATCATCTTGTAGTTATCGTATGTATAGTCTAATACTCTAGACTATATATGTATGTATAAATGATATTTTATGTCGATACCTCAATAATACCTAAATTTAAAGCTTGAGCCCTTTACAACTTGAAACCCGTTTTTGGGGATAAAATTACTTGGATTTAGTATAGAGAGGAGTTTGGGGGCTCTAAAGGGATTGACGCAGCGGTCTAGGCACTCGTAGTGTGTGGGAGCCCTCTGGCCGTATTGTTTGGCCGTGTTGTTTGCCGACACAGCTATTATTAACGGTGCGAGTGTGCTCGTATGACACCACAGGCGGCACGGAACAGCTAACGTGGACAGTCAGAACAACCCTGTGCTTCTGCTTCGTTGGAAACTCTAACACACACCACTAGAGCATGAGTCCCTTTCCATCACTTCCTATATGCATGCATTTTGCAGTAAAGTTATCGTCATTTGTAGTACCCTTCGTAACCGTAGAGCTTGCAATTTTGTCGAGATAATGGTTGACGCAACGTCAACCATTTTCTCGAAAAAGCAGTAAATACCCTCGCAAAAGCTACTGTCATTTGTAGTACCCTTCGGAGCCCTTCTTCACTGCCGCCACAGACGTTCTTCGCTGTCATTACGGCCGTCGTTCGGTCCATGTGTCCCCGTATTCTTGCCCCTCGGTGAAAGTGGACGGCCGCTTCTCCCGTATATCGTATTACGTTCGCTCAGTCAACAAGATATTTATATATATTTTGTACGATGTATATATCAAATCGACGGATGACCCGACTCGCGTGTGGGTATGCTACGACGGTTTCAAGCGCGAGCGGTACAATTTAAAGGTGCGCCTGCTAAATACCGGAGTAATGGAGGCCCTGCTGTACGGGCGTGCGACGTGGGCTAACGGCCTCGAGCACTTCGCTAAACTGCGAACGGCGCACCACAACCTCTTAAGAAGGATCATCGGCTTTCACCGCCGACAGCGCACCGACAATGTGAGAGCGTTGAGACGACCATCCGCAAACGACACCCCTCTTCTTTGCGGGAGCCGTAGAACGGACGACCAATGAGCGACTGACCCATCGCGTGATGTTCGGGACGATGGGCGGCGGGGTAAACCCAGGACGAGACCAACCAGAAAAGAACTGGGCCCAGTGTCTGGTACACGACATCAGGATAATCGAAGCAACCGAGGTGTCCGCAGATAGCTCCCCTTTCTTTACTGTTCGGAGTAGAGGCTGCGCAATGCCCGAGGGTAGCTAAGAAGAGTGGAAATTGGCACCGGGGGATCTTCGACGCGGCCGACCGCTTCATGAAGGGGTGGCACAGGGGCGAGGCAGAGAAGAGCTGGCAACGCCTCACAACATAGGACGCCAAGAGCAGCAACCAAGGGAAACCGGCGGGGCGGGGGGGGGGGAAAGAAGACGTACTGATGATAAAGCTGTTGTAGTAGATGAATGCAGAAACGAAGTGGCAGATCGTGTGGCAAGGTACCCGTTCGACTAATTTAGTTGAGCGTGTACTATAGCCCTGAACCCTATACATCGAGTGGTATTAATAGTTCTTGCTTGGTTAGTTTTCGTTGGGTTCAACGGGGGGGAGCGCGAAAGCGACAGTAACGACTTGCTGGACAACGTCCTTTCCTTTTTTCGTTTTTTTTTTCATTTTTTTCGCTCACTTATTTCTCTCCCCACCGCTATATTATGCCGGCCGGCATCTTCTTCCTCTTCGTGTTGTTTTTGTTCGTAAAACAGCAGTTATCTTCTTCGTGTTGTTCCGTCCGTGCAACATCAGCTAACTTCTTCGTGTTGTTTGGTCCGTGCAACATCAGCTAAATTCTTCGTGTTGTTTTGCCCGTGCAACAACAGTTATCTGTTCCTCTTCGGCAGGAATGTATGGTGTTCCTCCGGCAATTGCAGCCTTTCATTTCCTTCCCGATCTTCTTGCATAACGTATTTCAGACTACCTGTCGGTCAAGACGAAGTCCCGTGCGTAAATCACAAGCGTAGACGGAAGATACCCAGCGCCGCCATGGGCGCGGCCAAAAGACGTATAAAGGCGTGTATTATTGTTGACTCCCCCTGAGAGGACGGTGGGAAGAGAGGAGTCGAAACGAAGACGCGTGCTACGATAGAGGTTCACCACATTTTTTCCTGAGGTTCTTCAATTTGGGAGCGTGAGACCTCTCTAAGTAAGGAAAAAACTGAGATGGAGAAACGATACAACTGATACTGGATGAAAAATTCCATGTCTTCGGTACGCAACGATAATCATGCCAAAAAGTGGTATTTTTCCGACGACTTTGGGTTAAGGAGACCCGTCATTCAGAAAAAAATGAGCCAAACGTTGCTACCTCTGTCGTAGCATGCCTACGATGTGGGAAGAAAGTCAAGTCAAGTCAAGCCAAGAGAAGCCCGGTGACCAAGAAGGGGCCGCCCGTCCCGAGTCCAAAACCCTCCTCGTCTCACTTCCATTAACACCCACAGATACTCGTGTGCCATATCATCGCCTTTTATTTGCCTTATCTTCCCACACACGGCATTCATATCCTTATTTGCGGGTATTCTGTTACAATTTACCCGCTCCCACTTGCTCAAACGCTCCACCTAACATCGAAATCACCTCATTATCTTTCTAGAGCCATCCATGCCGCTGCTCCAATTAATTCCGCCCCCTCCCCCCAACGCCTCTTCCTTCTCCACCACCCGCACCATTGCCTAGCTACCCATCCTATGATAAGAGAGATACAAATTTTGTGGCCACAAACTGCTGTGAGACAGTCATAGTAAACCAATGTTCCTGGTATTTTTTTTTTATAGTTTCGGTGCACGCCTTCGTTTCCAATAGCCGCGTTCAGCCGTCTGAGCCCAGCTCATCCCAACCCCGACCCTCTCGTCCTCGCTTTTGTGGTGTTTGCTTACCCACGCGATGCCCAGCCTCTCCTCTCCCCACGCTGCACCTAGTACGCCCTCCGCTGTGGCGATGCTGCCCCTCTGCTTGGCAAGCAAGAAAAAAGAAAGAAAAAAAATGGAAAATTAGAGATATCATAACCCAACAACGGAAACTAAATAACAACAAATAGAGCGTAAAATGTAGACTCCTCTTATTTTTTAGTCATAGTACAACATGACAGAGGATGCAAGTTTAGTCGACTTTATATCGGAACGACATCTACGCTATACACTATGCACTACTACTCGTATCTCGTACATGTGTATTTTCGTATATACACTTGTAAATTGTATCCCCGTCGAGAGTACTTTGTGTCCCGCCAAGAACTTCTTGCCCTCTTTCTCAAAATTTTTAGAAGCACGATCCTCACAACTACCCACCTGATGCCTCGACGAACTCCTCTGCGCGCTGCTCGTTGCTTATGTGCTGATCTCCTGGTCGCGGCGACAACCAACCTCCACTCTGCGTCGTTATCTTTCTGCAATGTCTTATCAAAGCTTTTGTACAATTGTGAGTGCACAGGGGACACTCCTTGCCTTCTCCGCGCTTCAGACAGCAATTATTTGACGTTCTCGCCATTGTTCGGCCCAGACAGGACCCCCCGTGAATACTTACTTCGCGAAGCAGGGCCAGACTGGGGGCATCTTTTAGCCGAAACCTGTATTGACATTCACCGTTGTGGGTGTCGCTGTCGAACAAAGAATGAGGCTTGCTGCTGCTGCAGTCGCATGGGAAGCCGCCACAAAAAAAAAAGATAACTACCAGGTAGCGCGTTTTCTTTGTTCTCTTCGGATTAAAGACCGTGAGCAGGTGTAAGCGTTGCAGCAGCTGTTATAGGAAATGCTGGTATTGCAGCAGCAAGTCACGTTGCTGGTGTGGACGTTGCAGGAACAGAAGGAGGTGGTGGTCCACCAGTCGGAACATAATCCATCGGAGCAGGCAAATTGGACTTGCTACGTTGTAGCTCGTTGATGGATCAAGACTGAGTGGGCAGTGGATGTGTGTGCCTCATGGGCCGGAAGCAGCTACAGAAAATATGATGATAGTAGATCCTGAAAAAAATACGGGGTATCGCAGCTTGCAAAGATGAGTATCGACACACACAAAATTTCAGCCACAGCTGTCGTGTTAAGAATATTTGTTGGAAAATAAAACGGCTACGAGTGTCGGGGAAAAATTAGGTCTAATATATGGTAGTACTATTGGCCGATAATAATCAATTCGAAAACAAAAAACGTCTGTGTGCACTTTTTAGTACGGGGTAACACCTGGGCCAGCCCGTGGGCCGACCCATGGGCTGGCTCTTCAAATCCACCGGTCGGCCCATACGAAGCCCGTGTTTCATGGGCCTCGCTGCGAATGTCATAGGCCGGGCCGGGCCGGGCCGGGCCAATGTAGTTTGAAATTCGATGGGCCGGGCCGGGCCGCAGCCCATCCTCTGAAAAAATTGAAGGGCCGGGCCGGGCCGCGGCCCGGCCTCTGAAAATTCGATTGGCCGGGCCGGGTCGCGGCCCATCAGATAAACAATTGATGGGCCGGGCCCGGCCGCAGCTCATAAAAAATAAAAACCATGGGCCGGGCCGGGCCGCAGCCCATAAAAAAAAGGTTGATGGGCCGGGCCGGGCCGCGGCCCACTACATGAAAAAATGATCAGCCGAGCCAGGGCGGTCGGCCCGGCCCGGCCCAACCCCGGGCCGCCCCATCAGCGTCGGCCCATGACAAGCCCTGGTATTTCATGACATCCCACTAATCAACGTTGAGTATGCCCTTTCGGTTACTTCAACGATCCCAAAAATCAAGTAATAATGCTGCATTTTAGCCTTTGCGCAATTAACTGTCTTTCTATATGTCACTGACGGCCGGAATCAAGGTCTTGGGCTCGCTTCATCGAACAGACGTCGTCAGCCACCAAAACACTTGTAACCGGGTACGTATGTATTCGATGAGGGTATACATACATCTACATCTCTCTAATCGCCGCGCGTCGAGCCTCCTCGGCCTTTGGCCGGGTCGACGTACTTGGGCAAGCTACTAGTAGTTCATTTTATCGACAGTCCCTCTCCACCACAGGCATCTTGTTATCCTACTCCCAGGCACCAGATACCTAGCACAACACTATATATACTACTACTGCTACTACTATCATGCATAATACTACAACTACTATCACCACCGCCACTACTACTACAACCACCACTACAACTATTTCACTGCTACTAGTAATGCTACTTCTATGTTCGTAGTGTCAGCTAGTAGTAAGATGACCCGAGACAGCAAAGCAGTTTCGTACGCCATCTTACGATATGATGTGATAGCACCATGGTATTATACGACTACTACCCATGTAGGTATTGCTACTACACACAGCACTACTACTATTAATACTGCTATCTAGGTCTATAGACTAATAGTTTAATTTACAGTAAGCTGATCGATTTTTTGGCAAATACGCTGTTCTGCGGTCTCGTAGACAGGGGGTCATTCGTGCATCGGCATACTCGCAGAGCACTGAAGCTTGGCACACAGCCAGGGGCTGCATAGCTGTAAATACCGTATAGCACGGAAGAAAGCACACCCCCGGGTGATGAACATTCAGACTTTTTAAGATGTTATCACCAGTTGTGGTGTTGTGGGGGGGGGTGCTACCTAACGCATCCCAGTTGACAGGCAACATGCACGGGAGCACCGTAGCTAGGGGGTGTGCTAACGAGGGGGTGTGCTAACATGCACGGGAGCACCGTAGCTAGGGGGTGTGCTAACGGGAGAGGGTGCTAACGAGGGGATGTGCTAACGGTATTAACGGTTGGTCAGACCTCGGCCAGCTTGCAGAAGGTGTGGCAACGACGCGGTGTGACAGCGAGGGGCTCGACAACAGAGGGAATGCTACCGGCAACAAGAGGTGTGATAAAAGGCGGTGTGCTAACACGTGAGGGTTTTTGGTCCAAACCAAGCTTGATTTTCCATCCTCACGCAATGCCGGTGATGGTACTCGCGCTTGGACACGGCAACACGCGGTCTCGCGCCACGCAACGTTTTTCGCCTCAGGCGAATCCCTTCTGTTGGAAATATGCCCTTCTCGCCGGACGCAAAAAAATAGCTGAGGCGCTTGATTTGTCTTGCACCTTAAGGTGAAAAAACGTTATAGGCGTCTATTGAATAGACCCGTTTGTGAAGTGGTTGAAGTGGCTTTCGGGTATGTACTGAAATTGTCGAATTTGTTGGCCACCGGTGGCCCTGGGGGGGGGGGTCTGATGCGGGGCGGTCTACACGCCTGCGGTGGGTGAACGCAAAGCTCTTTCCAGCTCGTGTTGCGCTGACAATAAAACTACTACCGGTAGTGAAGCCGGTACAGTCGTCGGGGCTTTTGGCACGGTCGGAGGAGTAGCAGACGTGATACCGGTAGTACTAGTGCCGCTCATGCAAGCGGGCTGATCCCGGAAACAAACGAAGTGATCGCCGCTCGAGGCGTAGGAGCAGACCGCACGCTCGTTCGGCCCACTTTGATAAGGCGAAGAAGTTTCGTCCATGCTGGTGTCCATGCCATACCAGTGAGCGTTGTGGGTGAATGGTATCCACCACTTGTTGTGCTAATTTTGGAGTTTAATGTTGTTCTCAAGCGCACCTCCGGAGGGGGTGCGGTTGTATTCAACGTAACCCGGTGATGAAGTGACGGTCGAAGAACAACCCAAAACATGCACCACCGGGTGTGCTCATGTCGAGGGGTGCGTTATCAAAGAGGGGTGTGTTTTCTTCCGTGTTATACGGTAAGGATGCGATATGCTTGCAGACAACCCAACCAATGTGAGTGTGTATTCTGACCCCCGGCATTGCTCTGTTGGTTACGTGTTGTTTTTTCTCTGTGTGTTTTTGACTTGTTCATAGTTCCAACGTTGACGGGTTTAACGTTGATGGGCGCATCGGTCGTTGTTGCGCACGCCATAAAATGTGCGAAACTTGTTATTAACGCTTAAAACCAACGCGAATGGTCAAATGCCGATGCACCCAAGCGTTTATGGTCATGATCTGGTACAGCGGCGGTTTAGGCCTCCAGCGCCGCCGAAACACGGCGCAGTTAGTGACAGATGCTCACTGTACTGTAAAATGGCGTAAAAGGTACCCGGTATACCGTATTTTGGCTAACAACCGAATTAACATACACCCCATCCAGCTGTGATATCGAAGATTTCGCCGAAACTCACATTTGCCAGCGGTGTGTGCCATTCCGATCGCGCGTATTACTGAGTGTATGTCCTCATTAAGGGTATAAGTAGGTTGGTGACTTCTTAGAGCTATTGTTGTAGCTGTGCCAGGGTCAACAGGGAGATATTAATCAATATATGCACGGAAACTATGAAACCCGTTTTTGAGGGGGACAAAACCTGAGGGCTGTGAAACGCATCAGTGTGGACATATGTATATACCGTCCTAGATGTTACATGTAGTAACAAGTAGTACATACCACCACCTCCCCCATCATTGGTATATCGAACGGGGAATTTCATGAGGTTTTCTCCGTTTGATTGACAGTGATGAGATGTTCTGGTTCATTCTGGTACTGTATTCACAGTGTTCGTGTAGCAGCTGCAACGGAAATATATGTTTATTAAAAAAAAAATCTAGAAGCGCCACTTCAGCTGTAGGATCGACCGAAAATGAATTTGATCAAAACTCTCAGCTTTGCAAGTTGCGTGTTACTTCGATCGCGCGTGTTACGGGGTGTGTATACCCTCGTAATTGATACAGCTCGGTGAGTCCCTTGCTAATGCCAGGGTCAACAGGTCTAAGACGTTCAGCTTTGTTTTGCGCACGGAAACTATATAACCGGCATTGAGGGGGACAAAACCAGACATCCGTGGAATTCAGTATGCACAAAACAAAGACTTGTTATAGTGAGTTACTCTTTTGGAGTGGTCTGCTTGGGTCTACCGGGTTTGCACGCAAGCTCTTGTGTACACTCTGTATCTGTGGCAGGCCAGCAGAGGTTCAGGCCAGGCCTGATGCTCGGGTTGTTAGTGCCGTCGAGTCATGATGGAACATGCGGTGGACGCCGATCGATACTGTTCCGAAGCGATCTCGCTTCTGCTCTTGATGTAATCACACACCTTGGTCGAATGGAGACCGACGAACGAGATCTGGCGTTCTGCACAAAGCGTCGGCCGGTGCACACTTCACCCTAAAGCTCTTCGAACGCCCATCTCACACACTACCATGGAATACACAACTAAAGCGTGGATCTAAAACGCCAGACCCCTGCACTCCTTACCGATGGAAGCTCTTGCGCTAAAATAACATAATGATCAAAGGTGCGTGTCGCCGTATAGCCGAATGTTGTCGCTATTCCAGACAGCCTCCACGGATATTTCTGGGTGTAGCACCCGCAGGACACACATTAGCTCACCGGTAAAAAAGGTGTAGGGGAAGGTCGGAATTCATATCGTGAATAGCACGGAACGACTCGCTCCATTATTTCAAATTATATTAAGAATGTTAGGAATGTTTTAATCGGAACTACGTACGACAAGCAAGCAATTCCCGGATTGGTCGATTCCTCCCAAGAGTCGATGTGTTACAAAGGGCATCACTAAAAGCGTGAGCCGTATATGACCATCAGTTTGCTCGAGACACTCAGGTTACCTCGTGGATCAAGGCACTGGGCGCTTAGTTTATTAAAAAAAAAGAAATATACCCTTCAGCTGCGAGATCGATCAAAAATAAGTTTGACCAAAACTAAGCTTTGTAAGCTGCGTGTGATACTTCGATCGCGCGTGTTACCGGGTGCGCGTACCCTCGTGAAGGATACAGGTCGGTGAATCCCCTACTATTGACAGGGTCAACGGGACTAAGACGGTGAGCCTTGTTCTGCACACGGAAACCGTATAACCCGCATTGAGGGGGACAAAGCCAGACATCTGTGGAGTTCAGTATGCATACAACAAGTAGTTGTTATAGTGTGCGAGTAAACGTTTGGAGTGGGCTACTTGGGTCTACCGGGTTTGTTCACAAGTTCCTGGGTTATTGTTGTAGATTGTTGCATGATTAAATATAACCGTTGTGTCAGAATTTACAATCAACTGAAGCAATGGTGACAAGCCTAGGATGCTGGTTCAGGTGGCTTCGAAGATACTACAGTAAAAGTGACCTCCTTGTCTCACTGAAGCTCGTTTTTGGGCGGTGGAACCCACCGAGGCTTAATAGCATCACGGTTGTAAAGCTTAAGGTATTGCCTCCCTGAGCGCTGACCGCTCCTTTTGGGAAGCTTCACCACACGGGGAAGAGCATACCCGGAGAGATTGCTTCCGCGTCTACCAAGGGTGCGAGTAAACGGTATGTGCCTCCGCTGCCCAAGGACAAGACAGCACTGACCGATGGGGTAACCAGAGTCCAGGCTGAAAACACTCAGGCGAAGACACCGTCTCTACTACACGTCAAACCCAGTCACCACCCACACCTCCTCTCGCTCTGTGAGGTAGCTTCTGGCGATTTCGCTTCTACTTAGCATTGTTTTGGCCCAGCGCGAAAGCAAGGCGGGCCGAAGTATACGTATCGTTGTCTGATTACGTTTTGCTCGTTTCGTATGGCACACGTAGTTCCGTGGCAGTGAGCTGCGATGCGAGGCATCTTCGGCCTATTCTCCATATTGAGATGACGTGTTTAAAACCCCTCCCCCGGTTAAGTTTGTACGCATCGGCACGCACGGCATTTCAGGGTGGGTTATTTTATGTATCCCCCTCCCATCAAGACCAAGGCTACGGCAGGTGGGGGGGATGTTACGACGGTGTTATGGTGATATTTTTTTGATGGTATAATGATGTTATGATATACCCTCTTTTTCACTATCGGGCCTGAGCCACTCGCGCAACTGACCCTGCACCTCTCACATGGACAAAACATGTTTGACGCGATTTGCTTGGCGCAGTGTCTCTAACCATTCCATCGGGGATTCATATCGAAAGAATTGAACATCACGAAAGGCTAGCTATGACCGCAAAGAACAGGGAGGTCACTCGCGCGAGTGATCCCGAGCCACTGCAAAAAATGGTCTCAAAAGGTACCCTCCTACCGTAATATTAGTCTCAGGCGGCCTCATGCATTTCATTTACTAAGTGTCTCCCCATGACCGCGGCTACGATAGGGGGGTCACGTTTTAAACCTCTTGCGAGTAGCTACATATTGAAAATTCAGTATTAAATTTGTCTGTATTGGAACTTACGATATGCACCGCCGCGATGCAATTATTTGTTCCGCGGCGCCAACGAAACAAAACACCAATTCATTTCAATGGGGGTACTGAGCCACTCGATCGACTAGCACATACTCGGCAGTTCACATGCGTGTACCCCCCCTACCGAAGCATGCGTCCCATGATACACATAAGGTGATGTCGCCAGAGTATCAAATTACCTCACTTGCCCCTCTTCTGCACAAAGATTACTGCTCGAGGCAAGCGATTTGGCCGTATCAAGCAGCGAACACATCCAAGCACCACCTATATGGCGACGCGTGGTTGACTCGATAGCCGTTATTGGCCCTGGGGGTGATATAGGTATACTACCTCTTGCCTCAGACTGAATTTAATGTAGGGAAGTCATCTTTATGATTTTGTTCTAGCGGCTCGGGGGCACTAAACGCGAGTGATCCCCCTGTTCATTTTCGGTCTATAACGTTGGGTCTCTGTTTGAGTTTTGTACTGTGAATCAGCTAAGGAACGGTTAGCCACTCTTCGCCAAGCAAAAAATATCTTCTTATTGTCAGTGGAGACCCAGGCTACGGTAGGGGGGTCCCTTTTTGGGCCTTGAATTTCAGTGGCTAGGGGTCACTCGCGCGAGTAACCCCTTTGTTATTTTGCGATCTTACGTTTCCTTCGTGTGTTACATTGACGAAATCGATCCGCAATGCAAAGGCAATCTAAGCTGCTCCAAAACAAGTGCCTAAACCATTTTCATCCGTGAGGTACAGAGTCACTCGTGCGAGTGGCTCAAACACACCAGTGAAAACGGGGGTACCCCCCCTACCGTAGCCTTAGTCTGGATACAGAGTCACTCGTGTGTGACCCAAATCGGGTCGTGAGAAGGGAGCACCCCCCTTACTGAAGCCTTAGTCCGTAGCGCTGAAGATACAACTTTTTTTTGCCATCCGGCGACGGTCAGGGTGGGCGTCAATCACACAAACTGACAAGTAAACATGGAATGAAGATCACTGTGGTTGAACCGTACTGCACGTGAATCAACAGCTGTAATGCCTGCTACTAGTGCATCGATATGTAACAGTTTGGTCCCAAGCACGACGTAAAGCACAACCAACATATACATTTTCTCTTTTATTGTTTTACCCTCCATCGCGCATTGTGGACCACAGCCGTCGCCACGAGTTGGTGTTTGTCTTCCCCCTCATTCCCCCTGGTTGACGAAGACACATGAGGCGAGGGGTCGTGTTGGGGATAGGCGCTTGGCGACAGCAGAGTGGCCAATAGCGTACGGAGATATGTAACATTGTGTACCGCTGTGGTCGTATCATTGGGCATTTCACCATGCATAGAATGGTTGGATGGTTGGATGCAATTTGTAAAGAAGTTCAGTGTCGCTGTTGGCGCTTCTTGTGAGCTCTTAAGAGGTGGATGGGAAGGTCCATGGCCGATGACTTGGCTCTTCCCCATGTGATAACAAACGAACAATTGCATTGTGGACAATCGCACTTCGAAGTTACGAGATAAAGTCCTCGGAGCTGATACCAGCGGGCCCGCGGTCGCGCAGGTCGGTACGGCTCAAATGGATTGAGTAAGTTCTGCATACTGCCCACCAAAACGTGACCAATTTGCTTTCGAAGGCCGGAAAGCAGTGTTTTGCGTATTGGTGTGGGACGCCCGACAAAAGCAATGGGAGACCCTACGGTAGCAGGAGGAGTGCGAACGTAGGGCGCTGGCGGAGTTCATTCTGCATGTTGGGGTAGCCACAGAGGTGGAGACCGATCCGGTGGCGGGCTAAAAAGCCGGACGTCAACGTGACGATAAGAGGAGAAAATCCGCCCAGGTTGGGGGATGTTGTTACCTTCGAAGATATGCGCGATTTGTTGTTGCGTACTTTCGTACTCGGACTACGAGCAGCAGGTGCGTATCACAAACCAAGATGGAGGAGACCGGGTGCTCGCGAGGAGGCAAGAGCTGGTAAATTCGGCGACCCAAGGTATGGTGGCTGATGAGTTCTACGATGGCAAGCGCTGGGTCGACCTCTCCGAGGAGGAGCTGATGCAAGGCCTCAAAAGGTTAGCTGGCGTTGATGCGCAGCAGACGAGTGATGGGGAGTTTTCGCCGCCAGATATTCTGGGTGCTAATATTCTGGGTGCTGAGAAGATGGATACGAACGTGCCGGTAGATGGCAAGGTGTTTATGCTAAAACGTGCCCCTAGCTACGGAAATACCGTGCTGATAGCGGGGTCACGGAAATGGTGACGCCCAACGGTTGGCAATTCACGCTCAAGCATGGCAACGTACTGTTTTCGGCAATAGCGGCGTGTATCGAGCCACTCAAGTTCCTCCGCAAGGTGGAAAGGAAGATGCGATTCGATCTCGTAACGCATGATCCTGACACATTGTTCAACGTTATTGCCAAGCAGCAACGGGGCCAGGCTGTATTTGAGGTCGACGATGTTGAAGGTCGGAAAACGGCAAAGCGGCGTGACGCTATGTCGGTTGCTGTTGTGGGGATTAACCCGCAGGGAAGTACTGCTGACGGACACGACTCCCGCGAGAGTGCCAAGGCTGCTAGTGAGAAAGCAGAGCGGAACCGTCGGTACGATAACAACGAGTGCTTCGCATGTGGCAAGCAGGAACACGAGCAGTGGAAATGCCCCCAAAGCTAGCAGGTAAGTCGGGAAAAAGGTATCCACAGCCAGAGCCACGGCCAGACCCCCATACAGCAGCAGTAGTCCACAAATGGTCCCCCTCAGTATACCCGACGCAAGATGACTGAGATGGCCCTTGAGTCTGCCACCCCTCGAGCTAGTGGGACCACCTCAAAAACGTTGGCCACGAAGACCGAACCTGTCGCGCTTGTAGCGTCTAAACATAATCACGATGACTACGTGTACAGTCGCGCGCCGCGGGAGAAGTTGGCGCCGGTGGATAGCGGGATCACGGAGACGGTGCAGCACCAGCTTTCCCCAAGCGCGGGGCCACAGAAAGCAGCACCAGTTCTTCACTCTGTTCCCGTGCAGTCGCCGGCACTCGCGTCACAGCAGTGTGGCGTGGAGATTCCAGCACCATTCATTTCGCGCGTGTCTTGGTTGTGCAGCCTGACGGGTGTGGTGACACGAGTGTGGATTCGGTAGAGAACGAACCGCAATTAGAGTGCCTGACGCAGTATCTCGCGGGGCGTCTTGCGGTTTCCGGTGCTTCCGCGGCTGCTGAGGTCAAGTTGCTCATGGATTCTGGCTCAGGCATTACAGCAATGTCGCGGGAGCTGGTAGAGGCCCGGCGGGAACAGCCAGGGATGACGTAAACCGCGCTAACGCAGGCGTTTGTTGGACATGCGCGTGTGATAACGTCATTGGGCCAGAAGTGTGACATTGAGACGCAATCGTGTCCGCTCCGCTTAACGATCGAAACATATTGAGAACCGGTCCGGTTTACCATGCCGTTTATCGTGCTTGCCGGAGGAGGCGATGTGGTTTACCCTCGGGCAGTAGACGCCGAGAGAGAAACTCGGCATCGACGTCATGACGCAGGTGAAGGCGTCTGTAGTGAAGACGAAGTCTACGGTAGGGGGTGTGTACCTCCTTTTTCAATACTGGATTTGAGCCACTCGTACGAGTGACTCTGTACCTCACTGACGGACATACTTTAGACGATTTGTTTGGCGAGGCGTAATTTAGATCGCAAAGAAAGGAACAGAGGGGTCACTCGCGCGAGTGACCCTGAGACACTGCAAAAGACGGCGCCAAAACGGGCCCTCCTAGACCCTGGCCACTGTAGGGGGGTTCCTTTCGGGGGAATTTTATGCGGTGGTGGCTCAGGGTCACTCGCGCGAGTATCCCCTCTTTCTTTGCAGTATTACGTTTCTTTGTTGGTGTTTTTTAATTGACGAAAAATCAATTCCGCAATGTAGTGGTGATCTACGCTGCGCCAAAATATAGAATTCCTTAGTAAAGCATTTTCGTCCGTGAGGTGCTGAGTCACTCGCGCGAGTGGCTCAAGCCCGGTAATGAAAATTGGTGGTGCCCCCCCTACTGTAACCTTGGTAGCTAGCTTAGCTTTCGTAGAAGGCATGCGGGCGTCGAGATGGCGCTGGGGTGGCGCTTACCGCTCGTGCCGTGGGTGAGCCCAACGCTGATGCTGTCCTGCGGGCGGCGATGGTTGCCACGGCGTTCGGGCCGGGCGGCGATGCGCCAGGTGTCGTCGACGATGATGTCGCACTGGAGCTGTTGTCTCAGCGACCCATGACATTCTAGGAATTAGAGGTGGAGATGCGGGATCGTGTGGACGCGTTGGAGACGGCCGTCGATGATGCTGTTGACCATGGCCCCTCCCCGGAACGTGCCAAGATGCTGAGCGATATCGTTTGTCGCACGCACCTTATCATAAGGCGGGCGTTTTTGGATGACGCGCCTGCACGCAAGCCTGTGACGGTGCGGTGCAAGGATTGTACGGGCGAAGCCCCTACCTGAACGTAATCGCCTATCGTGAAATGCGGCAGAGTCTATCCGCGACTACCGCTCTATGGTGATGACGAGTTCGTTGTCAAGGTGGTATGGGAAGGGCTGGAGGAGGCGGAGAGCACCTGGGAGTCGGTGTTGCGCGTGTTCCATGACGCGACGGCCGTGGTGCGAAACGAGCTCACGGCGCTGCGGCTGGAGGCGGAGCAGAAGCGGGCGCTCGTACAGAAATAGGCTGGGTTTGTGATAATAAAATATTGCGATTTGGTGGGGGTCCCAGATTCTAAGATGCTGGTGCTATGTTTTTCTGAGTTTTGTATTTCTAGTTTTTTCTTGGAGATTCTTCGTAGGGAGCTAATAATGCCTAACGCAGCCACAGCTGGCGGTTCATCGCCGAGGCTGTGTGTGTTCAGAACATGACCGGGGTTGATGCTGCCATTTTACGGGCGGCTGTATGGTGCTGAAATGCACATTCCGTGTGTGTTCTGGGTTTCGGCAAGATGCATGCGCAATTGGAGGTGTGACACGTGGTGCGTGATTAGCTTGAAGATGCATTGGTGATGACGCGGCTGCTAAACAATCATTGTGCATGGTCAGTAGACGGGGTGAATCTTACGTCGAGATGAAACTGACACAGATTTGTTGGATTCCGTTATTGCCCAACGTACGGACAGCTATGGTTATCAAAGCAACGCGGTCTGAGCCAAACTGTAGTTGGTAGTCCGAGATGGACTTCGGCGGGTACTGTACCGCTGTGGGCGTATTAGTGGGCATTTTACCGTGCATAGAATGGTTGAATGGTCGGATACAATTTGTCAAGGAGTTCCATTGTCGCTGTTGGCGTTTCTTGTAAGCTTTTGAGAGATGGATGGAAAAATCCATGGCCGATGGCATGGCACTTCTCCGCGTGATAACTAACGAACTAATGCACTGTGTACAAACGTACTCCGACCTGACGAAGGGAAGTCCTCGGAGCTGATACCGCCGGGCCCGCGGTTGCGCGAGTTGGTACCATAGTAATCGATAGCGGGTGTTCGGTAGCATGGAGCATGACTAGCATGAAGTAAACGTTATTATGGAGTACAGACATTTGTAGCTTTGACGAATAAACGCGGCATTTATCGTTTTGCGGTCCATCTAGTATACAAAACATTTTAGTATAGCATGGTGTAGAAAAAAAAACGTCCTGGTACTAGATCATATTCGTTCCCGCTCGGCAAGAGAATTAAGAAGTCCGAGAGCACAAGACCGTTACGATCACAACTTTGGCAGACACTCTTGGGGTTGACGAAGCACGAGGTAGCCAACTTATCAAGAGTATGAGCCCCCGCGAGCAAGCATTAGGGGACATTGCTGTGGGTCTGTCAGCACGAAGCATTTCCGGCACCGGGTACCTACCCGTAGAGCCAGCGCTTTGCTCAGCTGATCAAACGTTTGCGAAGCCCAACTTTTCGGTCCAATATGCCTTCGCTTCTCCGGTTGACAGTGGTATGTGACTGCCCTCTTCACTACCGACGTGTTTGTTCTGAGCTGAGGCTTGTAACTAAACTTAAGTGCCAGCAATCCATGTCGCCACGGTTGCATCGCTATTTTAAGCAGCCGCCCTAAAACGATACAAAATCATCCAACCCGTTTTCTGGAGACGTAACGAACGTAGGTACTTGTAGATCGACCATCATCCCCAATCGGCCACATACATGGTCAACGTAACCTTTAATGGCGCAACTTGCTCGATAGTGCAGGAATTCCTGGAATTCATCAGGTAATACTCCCGCTCTCGACTATTTTGCGACTGGGGTGACTCGCGGGGGAACGTCTAGCACTGCCGTACTGTTGAGCTCGCAACAGCTTTGGAACTTGGGCCCTTCCGACAATGGAAGGCGACACATTGTATCACTGTATTTTTCAATTGTTTTAGAAATTGGATCGTGCCGGTCCGGACCGGGTTAGGACAGGTAACGGCGCCTTTGATATGTTGCGCGCCTCCAAGCCATCGCCAGCTGTAATACTTGTACTTGTGTGCTGCACACTATTCCCGCCATGTCCGTGGTGGGCTTGCCGCGTGCTCTGTCTGGTGTGACGCCGTATGCCGTGGTAACTATACGGGTGCCTTCCTACGACATGCAGTCTCGAGCAAGGGCGTTTTAGTGTGGTGAGGGTTCACAAGTCTCTCCGCGATCCGTTTCATCTGCTTTACTATGGGTCGCAAGGGGGATAACATTTTAACGTTTCATTTGCAGGATTGTACCCTTCCGACGATCTTGAGGCGGCGAAGTGCGACGCCAGGCTAGACTGCGCCGTTGACTTCTACATCAACATCCGCCCTGGCTACCGTGAGAAAGACCCGGCGAAGAAGGTACGGAAGAGCGCCCAACCCCATACGGCGGGAGGTGGGACTTTCGGAACATGATGTGTACCATACTCGCACGAAGAGCTGATGGGATTCTATCGAACGGTCAGAAGAGACAATAATATGTTTTTCCAGCACGCTTGGTCGATCATGCAGTCGCGAGTGACAGGTCTCGAGTTTTGTCAGTTCGTATTGTGATCGTCCCGGTCTTCGAGTGGGTTAAAAAAAGCGATGCCAGTATATACCTGGTACCAGAGTTGGTAGTCTCCTGCCAACGCTCGCAAGAAAAAAAAAAAAAATTCCTACCGTGTGGCGCGTGAACCCTCACTTTACCCATTGTGACGAGCATGGCCGTGTCACGTTCTGCCCGTCCACTGCCACTGCCTGTGCGTTGGCGGTGGATCCACCTACACGATTGCGTCTCGCCGCCGCTGCGGTGGACGCGATATCGGGCGGAACAGCTAGAAATGTTCGAGGATCTGGCGGCAAACTTCTTTCCCACGTGAGTCTCGACCTGATGTCCTCGTTTGATTTGCGTGCAAGGCACGCGTATCTCGAGAGTTGTTTCCCCGGCCGATCGATTTTAGCAATCAATGTGTCACCAGGCAACCCCTGACTACTGCTGTAGTTGCACACCAAACACAAATATTTGGACTCCTCATATAATTGGATACTCTATCTTTTGCTGTGTGGTGCAACATATGTTCGGATATATGTACCTACACTTCAACCACTTTGCAATTTCTCTTCAAACGCGAGCTTCTGTTTTTCACGGCGGAGAGAAAAAGCGCCCCTACAAAATCTCTTGGAGCTCCGACTTCTGCCTCGGTCCCCAGTCCGTCACGGTCGCGTCTTCAAATATGGAGGCGTTTCCCAAAGCCAAACGAATGGGGGGTTGCAATCGGTTACCCGCCGGCTCTGCCATTAAAGTAGCTGACAGTGGCACAGCCGGCCATCCTCACGTATCCCATCCACACGTACCCAGCGTCGGCCGAAGCAGGAAAGGAGAGATTTCGGACCCGGCTAGACGCGAAGCCCATTGCGACGGTCGTAGTTGTTGTGGTTATTCCGACTGTGGTGTTAGTGGTGGTGGTTGAGGTAGTGGTAACATACCTTTTTGGTCAATTCCCCAGGATCTACTGCTAGAGCTAGTGCCGATGCCGGTGTGGGTGCTGGTGCTAGTGTTGCTAGTGCTGCTGGTGCTTCTGTTGATGCTTGTGATTGTGCTTCAGCTGCTGCTGCTGCTTCTTGTGCGATACCCTCGCAACCGCCGCATATGTTGCCCATGCCTCTGGCTAGTGGTAGTGGTAGTGGTAGTGCTGCGGCTGTGTATTTTAATGTGATGAGTACACGCTCGTACGGCTGGCCAATGATGGTCTTCAGAGTTTAACACAGAGTCGTAGTGGCACGAGCAAGATTAGCACTGATCATAATTTAGACGGTAGTGGATTACATGAAATGGGCCCTCGTTGGGCCAGCAACAGCTCATGGTACAATGGACTGTATATATTCAGATGTGGGCGGGAAGAGTGAACTTAGTCCTGTTCTGCTTATTTACCTCGTACGGCAATATCCGCCACATACGGCAGGCAGGTCAATCTTACGCACGCGACCTCAAGTCAACCCTTCAATAGTACGCACATTACCTCAGTCAAGACGCTACTTGGTGGATTTTCGTGCCAAGCGTGTATCCCCTTCCATACTCAAGGCAAGCATCATCTAACCCATGATTCGACAGCTTCCCCAGCACTCTGTGAACATTTGTTGGCTATGTTATGTGAACCTCTAGACTACACTTTAATGGACGGGTGACTATCTTGGGGATTCTGCTCGTTACCCTTGTGTAGGTGCTGCTGCGCTGCTGCGCTGCTATGGTTGTGGCGACCATGCTACTGCGTTGCTGCTGCCGGTACCCTGCTGCTACTTCTACTCTATTTGTCTTGATTTTGCTGTGATTGCGCCTCCAGAGGCCTCCATTCGGCAACAAGAGCAGACGATGGCAGTTCGGCCTGGGACGGCAATGAATGGTGACCTGTGACGGACGACCGTCCAGGCGGAAGCTCCTGTACCTCCGACTGGCGTCCCCTACGATTCTTGTCGTGTATTGTACGTCGTTACATTGTCGTGTAGCCGTGGTGAACACTGTTCGTTCTCATATTTTGCTCGTAGGTACGTGTTTGTAGCACTGCGTTTAACTCTAGACTATGCTAACGATAATAGCAATACTAGTGGAGTATGTGCTGTGGCTTGTCGCTTGTGAACCCAGGGTAAGCATGGCGATGAAACCACCATGCCAACAACCGTCATCGAACTGCCAGCTAAAGCAATTTGACAATAGTTACCAATATCTTGCCACGCAAGTTCCTAGCAACAGTTATACTACAATTCCGACGAGTAAAGACCCCACTTTGCAAGTGTTGATTTACAGCCTCCGTTGGATGTATCTCACCTACGTGTTTGACCCATTAAGGGCATACTCGGAACGGCGACGGACATCAGCCTGCCGCTGCGAAGCCTCGTTTGTATCTCATAATTGCTGCTTTGTCTGCTATTGCTTGCCGCCCACTTGACTTGATTGGTGGAATGCCAGGTGGCTCGCCAACGTCGAGAAACAGCTCGCGGCAACTGAAGGCATCTACTTTGCCGAGAAGGTGCGATAGTAGGGTTGCCGCGAAACGATTGCCGGGCGAGATCATGAACCCACCCTAGGTCCCGTTGTGCCCGAGGTCCCAACGAACCGGCCGTGAAATGCAATGCGTTGTGACAATGGGCGTCAACCTCGCGCACGCTGAATAAATAAACACCCCTCCTGTCTGAGATCAGGCGTTGTCGCGACGGGGGGCATGGTATTTGCACCTGAGATCACTGCACGTAATTACATTATATCCTGAGGGCATGCTCCGCCCCTCCTCCTTGCTGCTCCGCTGCGCTTTCAACGTACACACCGTCAGATGAGCGTGGCGGATATGATGCTAGCATACCGCATCAAGCACCTCAAAGACGGCTTTTTCGTCGGCATCCCCACCACGATTGCCGACTCCTACCCCAACCTCAACGCTCTCTACGATGGAATCGTCGAAGAGCCCAAGATCGCCGCGTTCATCGCCAAGCACGCCAACTAGGACGATTGAGTCGTGTTCGCAGACCCCGATTGTGCTGCTCATGAATTCATCAAAACCAATGCACTGAGCAGTGTATCAGGTTTTTGTCGCTTTGTAAAACGTACATACTCCCTTCTTTCAGTTCACGCGGCGCTATAATAATTGAACGCCGTGTTCGAAGGGGAAACTCCTCCGTTGCTTCTTAAAAAGTCGGTCCGCGTCAATCGGCTAGACTAAACGTGATGAACCGAAATATAGGAGAAATGCTAACACATGGCTCTCGGAAGTTACAAATTATTTTGGGTGTGAACGTGCTTTTCGTTCAATAAGCAAGTAAGTGCGACGTTCCTGGTATGCCTCTGGAAGAAGCGCATATATATATGTGTGTCGTAAACGGCATGGCGATGAGGTTTATCGGGGGCGAGAGGGGGAGGAACACTTTGCCTTCATTTGCAGATGGACACAATATATATATGACCGGTATGTTTTTCGAGTCAAAGGACTTACCAGGTGCGATACAAGGAAACGTACAGCTCTCCCTCCTGCGGGTCTCGATTATTGGTGGTCGGTGCCGTTGAAGCTTTGTACGTCCATAGGCAAAAATCAGTAAGCTGATAATAGTCTGCGCTGACGTGTATACACGCCTTGACGCGCGTGCTGCGCCTTTTTGTGGTAGTGCGGATGGGGTGAAAGACAACGACGACCTGACTTGCAGCACTAAAGTCGGCGCCTGTTAGTAACAGGTACGGGTACTGCTACTACAAAAAGTGTAGTATCCTAGGTATCGGGGCTCACCGGTGATACACCTGATGGGTGGGTAACATGGAAAGGCGGGATGTATGTCACCTTTCATCCACGGAACTCGTAGTTCCCCCCCTATCGATGGTGTACTTATACCTTTGTGTACAAGATCCAAGACAACATGGACGCTGGTCCTTGTGCGGGGCTACCTGTAGTTCGAGGATTGAAAGCCAGGACTACATCAAGACGGTGTTTGCCGCCTAGATTCCGGACTCTGTAGAATCGGGCGGCTACGTGGGGAAGGGTAGTGGCCTCGTCAGTGACTGCTCATCGTGTCCGATTTGGAATTGTGCGTTGGCGTATTTATTTGCGATTGATTGTCTTCGCCGGTACGGTCTGTGTTGGCAGTTGGAACTTGGAAGCATAATGGGTAGCGCAGACCATATGCCAACATCGTCAGTCATTTCCAATGGAGATTCGGAGGGTGCAGGGGGGCTCAGCGACCGGGTGGCGTGACCATCGAATGATTAACCAACACGAACATGGAATAGAGCCTTGTTCTTTTGTGCTCGTAAACGTTTAATTCTTATGTACGACAAAAACGTACATGCTGGCGGCCGGTAGAGGAAGGCATACAGGCGTGCTGACAACAGCAGCAGGTGGATTCGTTTGGTGCGAGACCTGCGTTTTCGTGTAAGATCACCTTACGTCGGTACTCGCGTACTGATATATCAGGGTACAAATTATGCCTTGCGCACCAGCCTCGAAGAATACAAACGACTGACTACAGGAGTACGGACGCCTCGGGATGGTAAATCTCGTCCCCGGGCTTCCGCTTGTCATCGGTGGGTAACGCGAAAAGCTCGAAGTATGTGATCTGGTGAGTTCGATTATGGGTCGAGATTACTACTATCCACCAACGTTCGACATAGGCAACGACCTCGCCCGAATTACAAAGCTTCATCTGCATGTATGTGCGCTGAGATGCTCTGGTGTGGCTAACTAGTGCGAGTATGTAGTAGAAAGATCATTCATTGTAGATTATTTTCGCGAGAAATTGTTCCGAAAAACAATATTTAAAATCGGTTTTCATTATTATAAGGGCTGTCGATCCAATTATGCCCGTCTGATTCTGCAACCCGAAAATCCATCTCATTTCTGAATTCGGAGACGACCTAATCAAGGAGGAAAAGAAAGAGCGAGATAAATACTTCGAAGTAGGAAACAAACCAAGGAAAATAATACGTACGTAACATGTTACCTGTACGTGTAGACTCACCAACAGGGGAGTGGTACGTAACGAGGTAAGGCCAATCTAACGTCTCTACGAAAAGAAACAAACAAGAATGTCTAAGACAACCACGTCAATGAAATACGTAACAGATGAATAGACTATACACAACCCGTAATACGCGCGATCGGAGTATCACGCACAGCTTGCAAGGATGAGTTTCGACAAAATCTTCGATCTCACAGCTAGCTGGAGTGTATTTTCATTTTTAGTAATAATATATTTTAAAATTGAAAATACACTCTATCTAGCTGTGAGATCGAGGATTTTGTCGAAACTCATCTTTGTGCAAACTACTGTGTGTGTTACTCCGATCGCGCGTATTACGATTCGTATGTCCTCATTAAGGATATAGGTCGGCGACTCCCCTTGCAACTACAGTGTAGCTATCAGGGCCAACAGGGTGATGTTAAGCAGTCTCTGCGCCGAAACCATAAAACCCGTTTCTGAGGGGGCCAAAATCTGACAGCTAGCTGTGGAAGGAAATACATCAGTTTATCAAGGGAATCCTGTAAGTCGAATAACCGGTGAGGGAGGGCGGAGTTTTCAAGGAGGTGGGGGCCTGATTTTGATCAAAAGGGGGGGCGGGACGGGGGAAGGGACAGGTGAGGCAGCTCGATTTGTGCGTGGAAACTATACCAGGTATATACTTCTTGTGGGGGAGGGGGGGAAGAATGTGTTGGGGGGAGGGGGGGGGGGGAGACTTTAGGTCTCATAGATGTAAGTGTTTGCTATACGCCTGGTGACAGGTGTAGGCGATGGTGCGGGTTGTGGGGAAGGAGGGGGCGTTGGGGGCAGGGGAGGGGGGTGGGAATTGCAGCACTGGCATGGACGGCTCTAAAACGATAATGAGGTGATGTCCAGCGCGTGGAAGTGTTTATTACTTTGGCGGATTTCGATATTGAGTGAGGCGTTTGAGCAAGAGAAGGCGAAAAAAAAACAAAAAAAAGGGGGGGGGGGTTCCAAGAGGTTTAGTCACAATCCACCTATAAGATCAAGGATTTGGTCGAAACTCATCTTGGCAACATTGTGTGTGATACTCCGATCGCGCGTATTAATCATATATGCAGGGGCTTGCTATACGCGCAGTGCTGGGT
The DNA here is from genome assembly GCA_012845835.1 of Undaria pinnatifida. Taxonomy (NCBI): domain Eukaryota; class Phaeophyceae; order Laminariales; family Alariaceae; genus Undaria; species Undaria pinnatifida. The sequence goes on along the minus strand of JABAKD010000107.1, from coordinate 85,846 downwards.
CTAGGCGATCGTGCGGGGTGTGGGGAAGGAGGGGGCGTTGGAGGGGGGGGAGGGGGGATGAATGGAAGCTACGTCATGGATGGCTAGAAAGATAATGACGTGATATCAATTGCGTATAAGCGTTTTATTACTCTGGCCGATTTCGATTTAAAGTGTGGCGTTTGAGCGAACTGGGCGGGGAACAAAGGTGTGTGTGTGGGGGGGGGAAGATGGCGGAGATGAGTTGGAGCTACGGCATCGATGGCTATAAGGATAATGAGATGTATATATGAGATTATATCATGATTACCTGCAGAGGGGGGGAGTCAATACACATATACGCGCGATCGGAGTATCACACACAGCCCGCAAAGATGAATTTCGACGAATCTTCGATCTCACACCTGGAGGGTACACAAATTTTTATACTATTTGAATTTCAGCCCACCAAGCAGTCACCTCTATCACTGCGCATGCGCATAGCAACCCAAGGAAGTCTTTTAGAAAATGAATGAATGAAAGAAAGAAAGAAAGAAAGAAAGAAAGAAAGAAAGAAAGAAAGAAAGAAAGAAAGAAAGAAAGAAAGAAAGAAAGAAAGAAAGAAAGAAAAGACGCGTGCTACGATAGAGGTAGCACTTTCTTGCGAATTGTTTTTCTGAATGGCGCGGGGCTCCTTAACCCCCAAATCTTCGCAAACATTATCCTTTTGTTTTGCTTGATTCTCGTTGTATACCTAGCCTAAGCCCTAGGGTTTTTCATCCGGTAGCAGTTGTTATTTTTTCTCCAAACAGGTTTTTGCCTTAGGCCATGTCTTGAGCCTCCAAATTGAGGGGTAGTGTTAGAAAATAAGTGGTGCACCTCCATCGTAGCGTGGATCATGGGTGGAAAATACAAAATACAACAGGAAGCAGGGAAGCGAAAGTAAGTATCACCGAACCAATAGCAAATCCTTCGTGGGAACTGACTGAAAAAGGCATTGGGAATACAGACGGTATACAGTGCATAGAGGGCACAGGGAGGATAACGTAACGTACGTGAAGAAGTCCGGGCGGCCTTACGCGAGCTAGTTATTACGGTGATGGAAAAGCCCACAACGTCAAGACGATGATGGCCAGACCGAACCTTCAGTCGTTTGGGCAGGACGACCCCCCCCACCTTCTCCCCCACCCCCCTGCCCCCTCCCTTACCCCCGCTCCCCCCTTCCCACCTCTCCTAACCCCCTCTCCCCTCCCCAGCCCCCCTGCCCCCTACCCCCCGCCGCGAAGAGATGCCGACGGTAGGTTGCCCTGCTGCGGCCTTCGCGTTTCGCTCTGCAGCTCTATAGCTCTCCGCGTAGTGCCATTTCCGCATGCATGACTCTGCCCCCTCCTCGACCCGTCCAAACCATCTGCCCGCTTTCTGCACAGCGCTTCGCCTCCCTTCGAAGATAATGCCAAATGCCAATCATTTTCTTGCCCTCTCTTGAGTAGACCTTATCCCCAACCAGCGCCCCAAACATCATCCTCTGTTTTTGGCAGACGTTCCTCCCCCTTTCGTGCCACGAATCCCACGAACAGTAACACATCGTCCGTTTCCGCACTGTCGCCCCAAAGCTCGTAGAGGCTGTCTTGGTAAAAGTGCGTCGGGGTACGAGAGGGTGCGGTCGTCGCGCTTCGGTTTCAGCCAGTCGAAGCATCGAAGGAACATGGAGTGGTAACCCTGTCGTAGCTTGTTGTCATCAGGCTTGTTCGGGCTCCACACCATGCACCCGTAGAGTAGGGTCTCGATCATCTAGGCTTACAGCATATCCGCACCTTCGACCGTAGTAGGCGCACACCCGGGCATCATAGATTTTCATCCCGTACAGCTCGAAGCACGCCCAGGCCCTCTGAAGACGGCGCGTCATCTCGACACTGAGTCATCTGTCTGCGCTGACAGCCCCATCCAAGTACGTTTGTTTGTACAAAACATCCATAACCCCAGCTACTCTTGCCTCCCCCCCCCCCCCGTTCGAAAGAAAAAAAAATGGGAGGGTGGGGCGGCAGAAAAGAAGGCACAAATACCTGGCTTGGATGGCCAAACCAGCGACTACCTCACGTCTGCCCGTGCTCGTCACAGGACCTCGTGCTTGCTCGTGCCCGACGTGGGGATGCTGACCTACACGCGATGCCTTTCTCGAAAGGACTGCGTGCAGGCCCTTCCATCCCCAAAACCAAACTTGCTCTATCCCAGTTCCCGATACAGACATGCCTCGGTATGTCTCCAATAAACCCTGCTTTGTCCGTTACTTCGTTTGCGGAGGCCGTTACTTCGTCTACGGACAAAACTACCCTTTATTGTATATCTCTCGAATTGCATTGTCATTATCGTTTCCTGAGTCGTGGGAGAGAGAGGTTCCTCCCCTCGGCCAGATACCTGTATCGCAGCTTCCTGCGATACCCTGAGTATCTCGACCACCCTATTTTACTGTCTCTCTCCCTACTATGATACCGGCCGGGTTCCTAACTAGTACGGCCTACAGTTGTCTCGGATGACCAAGCCTCCGAATGGTACGGTACCATTCGACTCCTCCAACACCGAGGTAATGTGAGACTACTGTTTCCCGTACTCTTAGTTATTTTCTACCCCATACTGTTCCTTCCCCCGGCTGTCTCTCCTTTGCCACCTTTGCCCTCGCAAGCTTACGTGACACCCTCGTGGAATCGTCTATGTTATTACGCGTGAACGCCTTGTACGCGTCGGACCTCCACCTCCCCTCTCTCTGGATCACTCGTTCCGATATGTCTCCCCCCGCCGCAAGCGTGGTCGCTCCTCCGATACGCAACGAGTGCAGGGCGAACTCATCGGGATTCCGACCTGACTTCGCCACCACCTCCTTGATTGCTCGTAAGGCACGGCCATATCTAACCACTCTTACGGCCTTGCCACATCGATACGAGGCAAGGGGGGCGTGGTCGGGCAAACCAGGAAAACATGACATCAACTCCAACATAAGGGCAACGGCCCCGCCGTCTGCCCTAAAGGACGACCTCGGCCCACGCACCTCGCTTCGAGTCCGCGCGAGCACACTTCCGACCTGTCCCTGATCACTCTTATGCCCCTTAAACCGCACCTCTACCTTGTCGGACTGTTGCCCCCGCGTGCTACCCAACTGTGTGCCGTTGGCGAAAAACGCCACGTCACCCCGCGTCAGGCAGTGCACAGGGTGCACCGCCCCCGAATCCGCGGCGAACATTTCGTCCGATCGCGTCAGCAGGGAGTAACTCAGACACAAACACAACCACAACACTTTCCCCTCCGGGCCCCACGTGGGAATGAGGGTTTCCCCCGCGAGAAGCATACCAAAAGACACCGGTAAGCGTGCGCGGCGTGGCGTTCCTGCCGTCACGTGGGCCCGTGCAATACCTCTGAGCGCACACTGGACCACGGGAGCCGTGATCGGCAGCTCCACTCCTACCCTCAACCGGTGGAAGTACTGCACCGCCGCAAATTTCCCGGAAATCGTATTCGCCAGGTTACCTTCCGACGCACAACACCACGATGCAAACTCGATCAACGCCCAGGCCTTAGAACTCTCCGAATCACTCGACGCCAGAAACTCCTGACAACCCATCAACCTGCGAAACGTACTCCAAGATCGGCGACCAGACTCGTACGTACGCCTAGTCGAGCTCGCAACTGAGCCACCGACGTACTGGAGGCCAAGATGTCGGTACAGAGATCCGCCCCCGCTTCCCCCAGGTGCTGCTCCTGCCAATCGATGTCGGGACGTAGCGCGTGGAGGTTGGGGGCGATGGTGGGACGATCCCACCGCGATATACCGTCCGCCAAAACATTCGCAATGCCACGCACGTGTTTGGCCCTAAAGCACCAGCCACTGCGCATTTCGAGGCAGCCGAGTATCCGCATTAGTGCGCCCGCCCTCGGCTCGCGTCCCCCCCGGCATCGATTGACCCAATGGACGGCCGACATATTGTCGCCCCGCATTAGGATACTCTCGCCGACATATTGGGGCGCAACCCTGGCCTCTACCGTAAACGCCCATGCCGTGACCACCATGGCCAGCAATTCCAACACGTTAATAGACAAATCATCCCTCCCTTGTACATGTGACCGGAGGCGGTTCTGTGTGTCTTCATCGAAATTGATCCTCCACCACAGCCCCGTCTCCAAACAAAAGCCCCCCATCGCATCCCCTGAGGCGTCGCTAATGAGCGTGCGCGAATGGGGCTGCAAATAAAAACTCAGCAACGGGGCAGAGAGCGTGCTGCCCCCCCCCGTACCCATCGCCTTCGCTACCATCAACCGCCAAAACGAAAGGTCGTCGTGGAACTCGCCCCCGAGGCGAACGTGCGAGCGACTCGACGACGCACGATCGCCCCCCCCCGGACCCCGGACTCTCTTGTGCCAGGCCTGTACGGGGAGCATGCCTAACTGATTAAGCATGCGCCGCACGAAAAACTTGCCCGGTCGCACTACTTCGCACACGTGCAAGAGCTTCCCCATCAAAGAACGCAACTCGGATTCCGGCGCGCTACGGCGCTCCCTTGGCCACCCCGCGAGCAACTCGCGAAGCTGGCCGAATTTTCCTTGCGGCAAAGAAATCGTCATCGCTACTGTATCGAGCTCCCATCCTAATACCTCGAGCCGCGTGTGCCACGAGGACACCTTCTCCGGTGCTAGCAAGGGCGGGTCACCCGCTTGTCGTTCACCGAGAAGGCGACCGTGGTCGGATCCCATGCTCTGGGACGCCCGCACGCACCGGTCCCCTACAGGGGAACACTGTGGCTCTACCAAAACTGCGTCATCGACGTACATTCGAGTAAAGAACGGCTTGGCTGCCCCCCCCCCATCCCCCGGAGGTACCAGGTACCCCGGAGGTAAGGGCACGGGGCATTCCCCTTCGGCAGGCTCACTCACCGTGACGTGACTCGTGACCGCCTGGCCAAAGGGGGTGACTACCGCGTTACGGAATGTTGTGTGGACGTGTGCGTGTTCAAGAGCGGCCGAAAACAAACACCAGAATCCCGGGCTATTCCGCCATCCAAACTGGAGGCGCCTATCGACTACGACCAGGTCGCGGAAGGCGTACCCGAACAGGGGGCAGTGAGCCCACTCGACGGGAATCTGCCGGAAGGCGTCCTTCACGTCCATCTTGCTCAGCAGGATGCGCGTGGGGGTGACCGACGGGCGACGCAGATGTAGAATACGCCAAATTATACCTCGTAATACGTGGCCTAGTTTACAGGGAGGGGCGGACGAAAAATCCGTGTCGGCGTTGACGCCCGGCGCGGATGTCTCAAAGGTAAGGTCGTGAATGATTCGAATCTTCGAGGGGGACACCGTCACCCCTAAGGGTGACACACGGAGACCGGGAATACGGTCGGCCGCGTCCCGCGGGAAGACGAATGCACGGCCGAGCCGCACGTCGTCCGCTATCTTACAGAGTATGTTTCCCTCGTACGGGATGATCGATCTATGATTACCATACTGCAGGGCGGCACCCAAATCCCCTCCGCCGTCTACCGCTACCGGCACCCCGTGAGTGATTATTTTCACCAACAAGTCGATCTGCGGAAAACGCTTAGTATACCCAAACCAGGCCGCCACCCGACCTGCATGAACGCGGGGAACGGGTAACTGATTTTCTAGGGCCATCATGCACGCGAACTCCCCCCCGTGGACCGCCAAAAAATGGGAATAATTGCTCGCTACTCGCTCTAGCGCCTGTTCTACCCCCCCGGTTCCAGCCACTGCCGTCAACTCATGTACCGACTCAACACACACGCGGACAAGTGCCAGCCCACCTGCCGTTGGCCCCGTCGTCGGGCGACGAGGCCCGTCTCCCTATCCGCGCCCGGAAGGCGTTGCCGCCAAGGCGACAACACCCCGGGCGGCGGCACTCCCCCCCCCGCTGCTCCCGGAGGCACTGGATCCCCCGCCCGGTTTGGGGCGGCCGTCCCGTCCGCGCCCCGCTGGCGAAGGGCCACCTCCTCCGCCGGTACGGCCGTTGTCGTTGCTTGCTCGTCCGCTGGTCCCGCCGCGGCCGTTGCTCGGCCGGTACTTCTTGTTGGCGGGGTGGGCGTACACGCATTTTTCGCCGAACCGACACCCCCGTGCCTCCGTCCACGCGTAACAGTCGCCGAACCCGTTGCCCCTCCCCGAGGTCTGGCGGTCGCGCTTCTCCGTGCGTCCCGCTCCCGCCGTCGGGGACGCCGCGGCGCCTAGGAGCCCCCCCCCACGTATATAGTTGGTGAGCGCCGGCCACGTCGGGACCACCACGCCTGGCATGTTCTCGATCGCCGGGGGTGCGGCCTTCGCGACGGCCACCGCCGCGGTGAAGAGGCGCTGGCAGTACTCCTTCATGTCGGCGTCGACCAGGGTAGCCATGAGCGCCTTGTTCTCCGGCAGGACGGCCTTGAGCCGGTGCTTCCGGCAGTGGATCCGAAGGAGGGAGAGACCCTCCCGGAGTCCGTCCCCCAGCATGCTGAGCCTGTCCACGCCGTCCTCCGAACACACCCCGTTCCCCACGACCGCCAGAATGGCGTCGACCATGATCTCCAGCTGCTCCGGCAGGAACATGTTCGCGGCCAGCCGGGGGGTGTCACCCTCGGCCATGTACGCCCCGACGCGGAACCCGGTGAAGGTGTTCAGCTGGTTGGTCGTTTCATCCGACGCGAGCGCCACGTCCCCCAGCAAGGCCTGCATCTCCGCCCGCTTCAGGTTGTACACCGCCGGTTTTTCGCCGATGGTGATCCACACCTTACGGACGCCGAGGATGCGCCACGCCGCGAAAAAACTCCTTCTCGTCGGCTCGCCTCCCCGTCGGAGGAAGCTCGTCTGCCTGGGCACCCGGCTGCTGGTACCCCGCGATGGAGAGCTGCATCTGCTCGCACATGTCGATAGCGGCCTCCCGGTCGTCAGCCATGGCGGCGACCTCCTCCTGCGTCGCGGAGAGTTGCTCGTGGAGTGCACGGAGTTCCTCCCGCAGCTCGCCGACCGCCGCCGCCAGCCCGTCCGAGTCGCGATCAGTTTGGATCTGACGAATAAGCTCGGCCAGCGACGCGAGCGACACTCGCGCAGTAGGTGCCGGCGGCGGCGGCCCCGCTCCTCGCGGCCGAGGCGTTGCCGCCCCTGCCCGTTGCCCCCGACCCCCGCCGACCGCCGTTCCTCGTTGCCGACGGCATCTGGTTGCGCCACTGCGTATCCGTAAAGGCGGGGCGAGGGTTTGGGGTAAGCAAGGAGTGGGGGGGGGGGAGAGAGGGCGGGGTCATTATTGGTGAAAATATACATATTTCACCAGCGGGGGTTGGCCGAGGTCTGTCTTCCCCGACCCTGTGCCTCCCCCCCGCCCCCCCTGCCACCCACACGTGGGTGTGACCTCTACCACACAGCCCCTGGGCGGGTACCTCAGAGCACGTGGGCGTCGCACACGACGCCAAGAACAAAAACGTGGAGACTGTTGGGGGGGCGTAGCAGCGTTGTGCCCCCCCCCCCCCCCCATGCCTACAACCCCTTATTGAGATAGTTGCTTCTGCCTAGGCCGCCGCCCTGTCCCGAATGTGCTTATCAGACGGGGCGCACGGCCCCACGCCGATCGACGTGGGTTGTGCGTCCCGTGGCGAGGGATAATCCCCCCCGCCCAACACGAATTCGGGAAACAGGGACGGGCTACGGCAGAAGGCGGTTACCTCGCAAGGCGTTGCGTATGAGTATGTCTTTCTCGGTCAGTGTCTATGTTATGCGCTCGGTTCCCCCATTATACGTGCTGTGTGATGGTATATATATACTATACGTGTATATATTTATTTATTCTGGGGTTGGGGTCCCCCCCCCCAACAGTCGCACGTCGACCCCCCACCGTATGTGTCGCAGATTACCAGGATCCCAGCTCTCATGTGTGGGGTTGGTAACCTGAGCAGCGTCTCGACGCCCCCGTTAACGCCACGTGGGGCACCCGAACACTCATCGGGTGCCGTTTTTTCTGCTTCTCGGTGCTGTCGTTGCTTTTGGGAAATTGCCACACGTAACCCAGTAACGAACCTAATTAGCGATAAAACAGGGGGTCACTCCCGACCGTCTGTCATATGTCCTGCTCTGCACTGTGTCGTACGCCGGTATGTTTTCCATCGTGCGTTCCCGCACGTGCCAGATGGTACAACTCCCTCGAGCCATACCGCTCGCTGTCTAAATCAGACCAATCGATGCGATATACATATATATATAAGGTGGACTACCCGGGCCCTCGCCTTTTTCTGTTTATTTTTCTCTTTGCGCAGGTGGTCGTACCGGTATGTTTTCATCGTGCGTTTCCACCCTGGTCGGGACGGGGGGGGGGGGGGCAGTCCCCCCCCCCCCCCTCCCCCTCGAGCGGTGGTGCCCGCTGTCTCCACAGCGAACCCGCTCCTCGCTGTCTCCACAGCCAACAACTCACGGGCGTTCATGCATCAAGTGTTTTCATCGTGCATTCCAGCCCAGCTCAAGCCGGAGGGAGTCGTTAATTTTCACTCCCTCTCGGGCAGTAGCACCCGCCGTTTTTCACCGCGGGCCTGCCCCCCCCCACTGTCTCCACAGCGGGCGGCTCGTGCGTAATAAGGAAATAATTAAAAAACGGGGAAAACTTATAGGGGGATATAGGCCACGGGCCCCCCCCTTTTTTCCTTCTCTTTCTTTCCTCTACGCAGGTGGTCGTAACGATATGTTTTCATCGTGCGTTTCCACCTGGGTCGCGAAGGGGGGTGGAAACGCCCCCCCCCCCCCCCCTCGCGCAGAAGCACCCGCTGTCTCCACAGCGAGCCTGCTCCCTGCTGTCTCCACAGCAAGCAACACCGTGTCGATCGTGCATCGATATGTTTTCATCGCACGCAGTACTGTCTCCGCAGCCGACCGACTCAAATTGATTCTAGCTGCAATGTTTCGACATGTTTCCATGATTATCATGCACAGGGCTTGTAGCCAGACCGTATGTATCCTAAATAAGGACATAATTAAAAGACGGGAAAGAAAAAAGAAAGAAAAACTATAGGGAAATATAGGCCACAGCCCACCCCCCCCATTTTTTTCTCTTTCCTTCCTCTCCGCAGGTGGTCGTATCGATATGTTTTCATCGTGCGTTTCCACCTGGGTCGCGAAGGGGGGTGGGAACGGGTCCCCCCCCCTCGAGCAGAAGCACCCGCTGTCTCCACAGCGAGCCTGCTCCCTGCCGTCTCCACAGCAAGCAACACCGTGTCGGTCGTGCATCGATATGTTTTCATCGCACACGGTAGTACTGTCTCCACAGCGAGCCGACGCAAATTATTCTAGCGGCAGTACTTCGGCATTTCCATGAGTGTCCTGCACAGGGCTTGTAGCAGGGCTGTATGTATGCTGTCTCTACAGCAAGCCACACCGTGTCGGTCGTGCGTCGATAAGTTTTCATCGCGCACAGTACTGCTGTCTCCGCGGCGGACCGACGCAAATTATTATAGCGGCAATACTGCGGCATTTTCCCATGAGTATCGTGCTCAGGGCTTGTAGGAGGACTGTATGTATGCTGTCTCTACAGCTAGCCACACCGTGTCGGTCGTGCGTCGATAAGTTTTCATCGCGCACAGTACTGTTGTCTCCACAGCGGACCGACGCAAATTATTATAGCGGCAATACTGCGGCATTTTCCCATAAGTATCGTGCTCAGGGCTTGTAGGAGGACTGTATGTATGCTGTCTCTACAGCAAGCCACCCCGTGTCGGTCGTGCGTCGATAAGTTTTCATCGCACACAGTACTGCTGTCTCCACAGAGGACCGACTCGACCTTATTATAGCGGCAATATTCCGTCAGTATCATGCCCCGGGCTGTAGCAAGACTGCATGTATCCCAGTTATTCTGGCTGCAATACATCGACATGTTTCCATGAGTATCATGTACGAACGTACGTACTCGTATGTATGCATTTCTCTGTCTCGTTTCCATATACATCCGCGACCACACGCGGCAAGGCAAAGGAACGCCACGGTTAACAAACCACCCTTTCATTGGGTCGTACTCACACACACGCACTCACAGCGGCCGTATTTCTAATAAAACTGGCTGTACCGGCGTCCTGGGGCCTCCCCAGCCTCAGCTGGGTGGTGTTAGATGTACTCGTGTAATGTGCATAAACCAATATGTCTCCATCGTACACTGCCGGCGAGCTCGTTGTCTCCCCAACTGGCCCTTCCTGCTACCTTCAGGAATGTATAACGTCATTACGTGTTTTCGTTGTGCGCGTGTTTACCTCGCGACAGATATCCGTACGCGGTTGCCTGCATCTCTCTGCCTCTCGTCGATACTACCACGTCTATACTCGTGTTCTCGTGCGTACGTGGGCAATACCACGTACAGGTCTTTTTCTTTTTTTCCTTTTTCTTTTTCCCTCTCTCTCATCAACGGCCCGCCTCCCGTTACTGGGGCGCGGGCGCCGCTCCCACTCAGCGTCTCTTCGCCTATCGTTAGATAACACCCTATCGTCAGTCGGCAATCCCTACGCATCCACACATACCGTGTTGTTTCTGGGACTCGCTGGTTCCAGTCCTTGCAGCGGGTCTCTCCTGTTCGTGTCGCGTCAGCTCGCTCCCCACGTTCAGCTCGTTGTCCAGCGAAGGGGCCGGAGCAGAACAGAAGGCACAGAAAAGAAGGCACAAATACCTGGCTTGGATGGCCAAACCAGCGACTACCTCACGTCTGCCCGTGCTCGTCACAGGACCTCGTGCTTGCTCGTGCCCGACGTGGGGATGCTGACCTACACGCGATGCCTTTCTCGAAAGGACTGCGTGCAGGCCCTTCCATCCCCAAAACCAAACTTGCTCTATCCCAGTTCCCGATACAGACATGCCTCGGTATGTCTCCAATAAACCCTGCTTTGTCCGTTACTTCGTTTGCGGAGGCCGTTACTTCGTCTACGGACAAAACTACCCTTGTACACCTGGCCGGCTGCATTTATGGCGTGAACGAGACCTTCCCCCCATTTTGTGTCCGCAGACACATTATCTCCGGTTTGGCCTCGGAGACGATAAGCCCGAACGCCGAGCACGCAGTCACGATCGCCGTGATCACCCTCTCGAGCCCTTCTTCGTCATGTGATCGCGATACGACACCCGCATCGTCAGCGTACAGCATACCCCCAACCTCCGCGCCGCCTCCTCCTCCTCCTCCTCCTTCCCCCCCCCGCCAGTCGACTTGGCTTATATACACCCGTAGGGGTGTAACTGTATCTAATTGTTTAATCTCCCCAACTAAAGTGGCAGGTAGGAACAGGAGGAGACATCGGCACGGAGTCGTGCTGTTTGTTGGAGATGGGTATGGACAGATTTCTCCTACGTGTACGTACATACGCACTCCTAAGGGTGTATGTAAGCATGCACGTAATATATGCTGCTGGTCGTTGTTGTTGTTCTCACATTATCTATTATCATTAATAGCATAATCAAGGTCGTGGTCACGAGACAGGCTCCAGGCACTCGGGGGCGGAAGAGGGCCCCAGGCAAGAGAACACAAGCAAACCAAAAGTGGTATGTATGTACACGCATGCATGTGTATCGTAGCTGAAACAACGCGTGCATCAACCCAAGAAATATAAACAAACGACATCGGAAGTCAGACTGCGTGCTATATGCACCCGTTACCGTAGGGGATGTAGTCTAGACTATGTATACAAGCATGCGATTGGAAGCATGCACCAGGCACCCCTCCTCGGAAGCAGCCTTTGCGATGTTCTCAGCCCACAAGCCACACCAGATGAAGTACCAAAGTGCGTAATAATGTCGATTTTTGAGTTGGTCCGCACACTTGTCCCAGCTTTTCCAAAACTCGCGGCTAAAAATAGTGATAGCTTAGTAGTACTCTATCTAGAGTGGGTTTATTAGTACTGTATCTAGTGGGTTCATTAGCTTAGTGTTATAAGGCTTAGTTTGGGTAAGCTATTGGGTTAACCAGTTGCAAGTGGTCAAACGGACTAATACCCCACTAAAGTCCTTAACAAATGGCGTCGTCGGCAGGACCATGGGTTTTTGGGTCGTGGGTTCGATCCCCACCATCCACAACAATAAACTTTTCGGATTTTCCCCATGTCGAACTTGAAAAATACTCTCCCTGGTATCCCCAGGAAATGAAACCGCTTGGATATTGACAGGTCCGCCGTATATCCGGCCGACCTGCTATCCCGCCGTTTCAGGGGGGGAGAGTGTTATAAGGCTTAGTTTGGGTAAGCTATTGGTTAACCAGTTGCAAGTGGTCAAACGGACTAATACCCCACTAAAGTCCTTAACATTAGCACTACGTTTGAGGTTTATTAGTACTCTATCTAGTGGGTTTATTAGATTAGTAGTACTCTAGTTTAGTGGGTTTAATAGTACTTACTCTATCTAGTGGGTTCATTAGGTTAGTAGTGCGTTTGGGGTTTATCAGTACTCTATCTAGACTACATAGTCTAGTGGGTTTATGACGTTTATTAGGTTTATTAGGTGTGCTGCCCACAACAATAACACTGAGCGGTAGTCGGGATGACGATTGTAAAAGAAACCACACTTGCTCCCTCCGCATTTTTTCAAGCCATCCCACGGTAAGGGATGTTGCAGTTGTTGAATTAACTAATAGTATGGACGAGCCATCTCACGGTAGCGGTGGTTGCAGCATCATCGATCAGTCCCTGAGCTCTTCACATGATGAGGAACTCAGCATCTCACTTGAAAACAAACTCCGAAGACCTTCTTCGCTCGCGCAACCCGACCAAGCTTCTAGGCCTCAGTCCTAAAACAATGAATACTCGTGAAATTACTTCATTGACCAGCAGTTCCTCACATGAGTGGAGCTCAATCACCCAGGGACTTTTGGGCCCAATCACACAACAGGGGTGAGTCTTTCGTGGGTTCATTTAACTCCTCCATTCATCCCAGTCACAAAATTAGGTGTATGTATCACCCAGCTCGGATGAGTATCGACCCTAAATTTATCGAGCTCACAGCTCACATGTTTGGGCCAGATTTTATAAAATAGGGTTGTGAATATTCGAAGCATATATATACAATACTCTCTCATGGTTCCCCGCACTTACCTGGCACGACCCACGACTGGGTGAACTTTCGAGGAAGTAAATGATAGAGATGAAGAACAAATGAAACAAACGAAGGGAGGTTCTGAAGCAACAAAACAAGGTCCTGATATAAACAAATTTAATAAAATGAATTTAATAAAATGTTTAGGGACGTCAGCCGTGAGTTCGACGAAATTCGTGTCAATGCTCATCTTTGCAAGCTGCGTTGTTGGTATTTGTAATATACTGGACTATATGTGGTTGAGTTTTTTCTTGACGGGAGGGGTCCTACTATTTTGTTTAAATATATATTGTAAAAATAAAAATACACTCCAGCTGTGAGATCGAACATTTAGTAAAAACTCATATTTTTTTGCAAGCTGTGCGTGATACTCCGATCGCACGTATTACGGGTTGTGAGTCCTCATTAGGGATATAGGTCGGCGACTCCCCTTGCAACTACAACAGTGTAGCTATCAGGGTCAACAGGGTGATGTTAGTCAGTCTGTGCGCGGAAACTATTCAACTCGTTTTTGAGGAGGACAAAATCTGATAGCTGTGGAAGGAAATGCATCTGTTTATCAAGTGAATCCTGTGATGAGTCGAATAACCGGTGAGGGGAGGGCGGAGTTTTAAAGACGTGGGGGCCCATTTTTTGATCAAGCGAGGGGGGCGAGGGGGAGACGGGTGGGGGCTGATTTTGATCAAGCGGGGGGCCGATGGGGGGACGGGTGGGGCAGCTCAATCTGTGCGTGGAAACAATAAATCCTATCCTGTAAGTCACACAACCAGTGGGAAGAGGGCGGAGCCTTCGAGGGGGTGGGGGTGGGGGGGGGACGGAGAGGGGGGGGGGGGGGGGGGGCGAAAGGGTTTTAAGCAATATATTTATGTCATATAGATGTAGGGGTTTGCTATACGCGCGGTGCTAGGTCTAGGCGATGGTGCGGGTGGTGGGGAAGGATGGGGCGTTGGGGGCGGGAGGGGGGCGGGGGAACTGCAGCAGAGGCATGGATGGCTTAAAAGAGATAATGAGGTGATATCCAGTGCGTGGAAGTGTTTATTACTCTGGCAGAAGATTTTGATGTTATGTGGGGCGTTTGAGCAAAAGGGGCCGGGCAAAAAAAAAACCAAGAGGTTTAGGTCCCATATCGCCCATCCCCTTCCCCCCCCCTCCCTTCCCCCCCCCTTCCCCCCCCGACCCCCGCTCCCTTATGATCAAAACCAGGCTCTCACATCCTTCGAAACTCCGCCCTGCCCTCACCGGTTATTCGACTCACGGTATTCACTTGATAATAAACGGAGGCATTTCCTTCCACAGCTGTCAGATTTGGTCCCCCTCAGAAACGGGTTTTATACTTTCCGCGCACAGACTGACTAACATCACCCTGTTGACCCTGATAGCTGATAGCTACACTGTAGCTACGCTGTAGTTGCAAGGGGAGTCGCCGACCTATATCCTTAACGAGGGCACACAACCCGTAATACGCGCGATCGGAGTAACACACACAGCTTGCAAAGATGAGTTTCGATAAAATAATCAATCTCACAGCTGGAGGAGTGTATTTTAATAATTATTGTACAATATTTAATTACACTCCAGCTGTGAGGTCGAAGATTAGGTCGAAACTCATCTTTGCAAGCTTGTGTGTGATGCGCGTATTACGGGTTGTGTGCCCTCATAAAGGACATATCCCCTTGCAACTACAGTGTAGCTATCAGGGTCAACAGGGTGATGTTAATCAGTCTGTGCGCGGAAACTATAAAACCCGTTTCTGGGGGGGACAAAATCTGGCAGCTGTGGAAGGAAATGCATGCGTTCATCAAGTGAATCCTGTAAGTCGAATAACCGGCGAGGAGATGGCGGAGTTTCAAGGACGTGGGGGCCGGGTTTTGATCAAAAGGGGGGCGGGAGGGGGGGAGGGGGGGGGGGAAGGGGGGGGGGAGGGGGGGGGGGCGGATGGGGCAGCTTAATTTGTGCGTGGAAACTATAAATCCTTCATGGGGTTAAATCTAACGATTTTGGAAAGAATGCACCAGTTTATCATGGGGGGGGCGGGGGGGGCGGGGCAGCTCAATTCGTGCGTGGAAACTCATATTTGCAAGATTGTGTGTGATACCCCGATCGCGCGTATTAATCATATATGTAGGGGTTTGCTATACGCGTGGTGGTGCTAGGTCTAGGTGATCGTGCGGGTGGTGGGGAAGGAGGGGGCGTTGGAGGGGGGGTGGGGGGTGGGGAGGGAATGAATGAAAGCTACATCATGGATGGCTGGAAAGATAATGACGTGATATCAATTGCGTCAAAGTGTTTTATTACTCTGTCTGGCCGATTGCGATTGTAAGTGGGGCGTTTGAACAACGTGTGAAAGCTGAATAATTTGTTTCCGTACATGGATCGAACGATAGAATGTTTCAATCGATAGATACAATCATGTAGATAGATGCCATTTTTTTCCGACATCGCTAATTATAAGAAAGAGATACATATTGCCAAATACAACAGGGGAGGTGATGTGGTCATGCTATGTCACCGTCATTGAGCACGAGAGGGACAAATGCCAATCGTCAGTGTTTTGAAAGGAACGAATGTATGGTGTACACGCGCTCAATCACGTTACTTCGTTAGTCATACTTCTCCTACCTGGCATAGGTTGGGAGGCGATCATGCAGACGGTATGTATGTACAAAATACCCTACGTAGTAGGCTGGTAGATAGTAGTGTGGTTTACCGCAATTTGAACATATCTGCCTGTACTTCCTTTTCACATTATTATTGTTGTTTAAAATGTACGATATTACGCCCACGATTTTCACCGTGCCGATGTGGGGCTGTGAGGTCGCCAATTCTAAGACAGAGATACATCTTACAAATACAGCAAGCGAGGTGACGTGGGCATGCGATGTCACCACTATTGAACGCGAAGATGACTTTACTTCGTTAGGCATAATATATATGCCAAAATATAAGTACCAGGTATAGACTATATTAAAGAAAAAAAAAGTAGGGACGTCAGCCGTGAGTTCGACGAATTTTGGGTCAATACTCATCTTTGCAAGCCGCGTTGTTGGTACTTGTGATATACTACATGGATGAGTTTTATAAAGGGAGGGGTCCTATTTTATTCCATTTTATTTTATTTTTAAATATATCCAGGTATATGTTTTGTTTTTTCCCACTATCAATGGTTAGTGTTGGTATTTTCACTTTTATGTGGGGAATTTTGAGCTAGATCTAACATCATATATTATCTACTTTATGAATTGATTAGTCTATTACAAGGGCGGAGCTGGGGCGGAGCTGACGCCGCCCGCTACGCTCGCGCGAGGCAAGGAAGAATGCAACTGAAAACGTATAAAAAGGGAGCAGAAAGAAGAGACCCATGATTTGGTGCGAACAGCGATTTGATAGTGCCAAGAGCTGCTTGTGCAGAGCAAATTGCCCTGTTGTGCTCAGCTGTGCTGTGTGCTTTTGTTACCGGTGTCTGATCGGCTGTATGGGGGTAATTTGCGTGGGGGAAAACCAGGGGGCCGTAAAATATCAAATATATGTAGGAAAAGAAAAAAGAGGAAAAGTAGTACTCCGTACGTACACAACACGCATTATACCCGGTACTGCTCTATTTTCGAAAGAAAGCACACAGCGCAGCGACACAGCACCGCAGCGAAGGGCACGGCACCGCACCGCGCGGCTCCGCACGGCGCTACGCTGCGCTGCTGGGCTGTATATAGCCGGACTGATCTGAGCTGGGCGTGCATGTGACCCAACAGCGTATAGTATCTGATGGTATGTGCAAACCTGGTGTAGTAGTACCGGTATGTACTTTTTTTTTTTTTTTCATCATCCGCAGGATGGGGAAAAATAAAGCTTTAGCTCACCACACTTCCACGTATTTTCATACGCATATGTACTATTAGCGTTTCGTATTTCGAACGAAGCTGGAAAGCACAGAAAAGCTGGAAAGGTTCCGCAAGTAATATGATATTATGGAAGTTGGAGCTCTGAGACGCCACGGATGGGCAATCCCTGAGAAAGACAAAATTAAGTAAGTCTATTATTATTGTAGTTTCCACCACACTACTCTATCATATGTATGGTAGGTGTTTTTTTTTGTTTTTCCCCCGCTTTAACCCCTTTACAACTGGAAACCCGTTTTGGGGGACAAAGTTACTTGGATTTAGTGAAGGGAGGGGTTCGGGGGCTCTAAAGAGGTTAACATCGGGAGGAGTACGAATACAGAGTCTTACTAGTTGTCTACTATGCTATTTTCATTTTTTTTTAATATTAGGACCACGTCAGCCGTGAGTTCGACGAATTTCGGGTCAACGGCCATCTTTGCAAGCTGCGTTGTGGGTGCTTATTATTCGTTCACGTTTTTTTTTAATACATGGAACGCATTTTTGTCGGATCAAAACCAAAACACCCGCGTCTGCACGACGACACACTACTCCTCTGTCTCACCACCTCATCACCGCTACCTCCCCTTCTGCCTCCCGTTCAACGCGGAGTCCAGAAATGGTGGCGGTAGTAAGACAAGCAGCTCTATGGCTGGGCCTTGCCTCTGTCTCCGTTCGTGGAGAGCGAATCTGGGCGGTGATCGTGGCCGGGTCGTCTGGGTTCCACAACTACAGGCACCAGGTAGACCAGGCATGCAAGCATGCATGCGATGAAACTGCGCCTTACGTATTAAAGCTTGAATATAATCAGCCCCTAAAATCCCATCTATAGATCTAGTCTAGTAAATCAATTGTTGTGGTGTACGTGCGGGAGGAGGCGCCCCCTTCTTGGTTTTTTTTCTTTTTAATCACCACTTCTACTCTCCACAGTCAGTCTCAACTCGTACGAGGGTTTTACATGTTACCCTCAGCGACTTTCGTTCTTCTGGACAAAGCCGGTGTTCACATGCATGTGTGTCTTTCTTCCATTATTGCTCCCGGGTACATGCCTTTTTTTCGACCGTGCTTAAGGTTCAGCATTCCCGCTGCTGTTCTTCGTTGTTGCCTGCTCGTCTCGATTTTCTTCGAAGTTTTGCTAACTCACGCTCTCGCGCTTTCCACTCGTTGATCTTGATGCAAGGAAATTTCCTTGTTTTTTTTGTTTTTTTTCAACAAGCACCAGTCAGTGACGACTCGGGAGGATTTGAAACCCGTATTATTGGCTTCATTCAGTAGGAACGAGGTTCACATTTTTAATTGTTCTCCACATACATGGGACAGCTGCTCTCCTATTGCACCAAGCCAAGCTAGGGAGTACAACGGAGGCAGCAGCGTAGTTCGCGGCGTGTGGCGTATATAGATCGGTTGTCCCATCATTTACGATGGCCAAGCTACAATAGTAGCAAGCACGTGATACCACTGTACAGATGGCTCCTACTATTGCCGCCGCCGCTGCTGTGCTGTTGCTATGCTGCGTACAGGGTGCACTTCCTCACCTATTGCCGGGGGACCAGTCGCGCGACGCGCATGCTTACGAAATTGCCGTAGTACGAAAAATTGTAAATCAGGTTGCAAAGCTGACTTTTGATCAAAAATATCAAGGTTACGCAAGGTAGCCTAGGGGGGGTTCCCTAAGTTTTCACCACCGGGTCTGAGCTATCATGCTATTTTCCCATACTCGACATTGACTCTGTATCTCACTGACAAAATCACGTTGCTCTCGTGCGAATATTTTGGTGCAGCGTATAACCATAGTCTATCCCTTTCCGATATACTATCGGGAATGTTGAACACCACGATAGCCTGTGACCGCAAGCAACGGGGGGGTCACTTGCGCGAGTGACACCGAGCCACTTGAAAAAAAAGGTGCTCAATAGAGGGTACTACCCCTCCCTACCGTACCATTGCTCCCAAATATTTTGTGTTTGATCTCACAGCTGAAGTCTCAAATGTTAAAAGTGTATTTTTTTTTCATTTTAGTTTTGAAAATAATTAAGGAAATTGCATCCCACCGAATGTATCAATTTCCATCGTTTATTGCTCTGGACGTAAATGCGTGGACCGTTGTGTAAAACGGCACCATACATACCACATACCGTACATACCAGAACCAGGCCCCAGGCAGTACGTCGTAGAGGGGGGCATTTTGTGGGCTCATGTTTGCCGTGTGATTGGGGTCGCTCGCGCGAGTAACTTCCTTCCCTGTTCGTTTGCGTTCTTACAGCTTTCGTTGTGTTTTACGTTTACGATATGAATCCGCGGTGGAGTGGTAGGTTACGCTGCGCCCCACCAACAAAAACGCCAGTTCGTTGCTGTTGTCTTGGTCTTTGGATCAGGTCAGGTAAAGAGGCACTCGTGCGGAAGGCTCAAAAGCCAGTACCAAGTGCCGAGAAGAGGGAGTAGGTAGCCCGCCCGCTGCCATTACACATGCTTCGTAGCCTTGTCCTTTTTTGTCGTTAGTGTTTGAAAATATTACCAATACCTGGTCCTACGGCAGGGGGTGGGGTCCCTTAATAAGGGACCTTTTGTTTTCAGTGGCTCGGGGTCACTCGCGCGAGTGACTTCCCTGGTCTATGTGGTTAATTGTTTCCGTGCTGTTTAACATTATCGATATTAATACGAAAAGGGATGGTTGCCGTCTACGTGGCACCAAACTAATCGCCCGAACGTGTTTTGGTCCCAGCGAGGTACAGAGGCACTCGCACGACTAACACTGCTGAACACCCGGATACGTCGTGAAAAATGGGGGTATCCTCCTGCCCTGCCGTACGTAGCGTTGATGTTTCACGACAACGAAGCAAAGATGTGGCTATCGTGACATCGAACCACATGATGTGATATGATTAGTCTCCCCCGGTGGTCTCAGGCTGGGTGGGGGGAGTACCTCTTTTTGCAGTGTTACCGGGTTTGAGCCACTTATTTGCCGAGTGACGAGTGGCTCCGTACCTCACCCAAGCAAATTGCTTTTGGCGATGTTTGGGACGCGTCATAGCTTACTGTTTCACTGCCGATTCGTATGGTATGGCCAAAGGTCAAAGGCCAAACGGAAACAAACAGGGGGATCACAGCAGTCGCGCGAATGGCCCCGAGCCACGGTTACGGTAGCCCTCAAAAGTGACCCCCTTCACGCCTTACCGTGGCCTTGCTGGTGATGTAGCGATACATAGTCTACTAACTGGTAAATTATATTTGATATTGCACACAACATCTTCCACGACATGGGACACACAGGGCGTGTAATCGCGCATTTGCTAATAATAATGTGAATAGGAATTACAGGCAGATGTGTTGAAACCTCGGTACACCCCACACTCATACCAACCTAATACGTCGTAGTAGGGCATTTCGTACCTGCTATCTGGATGATCGCCTCCCAACCTCTGCCAAACGAAGTAGTTATATGCCTAACGAAGTAACGTAAATGAGCGCGGGTGCATCAAGCGTTCTATTCAAAACACTGACGATTTGCACGTATTCCCCTTGTGCTCAATGGTGGTGACATTGCATGACCACATCACCTCGTTTGTTGTATTTTTCAATATATTATAAAAATTAAAATACACTCCAGCTGTGAGATCGAATATTTTGTCGAAACTCATCTTTGCAAGCTGTGTGTGATACTCCGATCGCGCGTATTACGGGTTGTGTGTCCTCAATAAGGATATAGGTCGGCGACTCCCCTTGCAACTACAGTGTAGCGATCAGGGTCAACAGGGTGATGTTAGGCAGTCTGTGCGCGGAAACTATAAAACCCGTTTCTGAGGGGGACAAAATCTGACAGCTGTGGAAGGAAATGCATCATTTTATCAAGTGAATCCTGTAAGTCGAATATCCGGTGACGGGAGGGCGGAGTTTTTGAGGACGTGGAGGCCTGATTTAGATCAAAAGAGGGGCGGGAGGGGGGGAGGCGAGGGGAGGGGACGGGTGGGGCAGGTCAATTTGTGCGTGGAAACTATAAATATTTCTTGTGGGGGAGGGGGGGAAATGTGGCGGGGGGGGGGCGGGGGCTGGGGGGGAGGGCTTTAGGTCGCATAGATGTAGGGGTTGGCTATACGCGTGGTGCTAGGTCTAGGCGATGGTGTGGGTGGTGGGGAAGGAGGGGGCGTTGGGGACGGGGGTGGGGGGGAATTGCAGCAGCGGCATGGACGGCTCTGAAACGATAACGAGGCGATATCCAGGGCTCGGAAGTGTTTCTTGCTCTGGCGGATTTCGATATTAGGTGGGGCGTTTAAGCAAGAGGAAGCGGGGAAAAAAAAAACAAAAAAAGGCGGGGGGTGGGGGGGGGGGGGGGGAGGTTTTCAAGAGGTTTAGGTCACATATAATATTAAAGTCAAGGATATATATCTCGGTCTTACGCATAACTAGCGACCTCAGAGCCCCACATCGGCACGGTAGAAAATCATGGCAACTATGAAATGGTTGCCCCTGTCGATTGGATTTTTTAACTGCGATCCGTGTAAAATAACAAGCCACGTAGCTATACCACATTGTATACCACACACAGTTCTACATGGCTGTCACATGGTTGCCTTGTATTCATGTCGTTGTTGTTGTTCTCACATTAACTCGCATAATCAAGTCCATTGTCAAAGGACAGGCTCCAGGCACTCTGACGCTGAGAAACAACCCAGAAAAAACACAAGCAAACCAATAATCAATAACGTAAATAGCCAGGCCTGGTTGTTGGAATATAGGGGAGATTCCTCAAAGAAAGGCCGTTGTCCTCTCCGTTCCCCCCAGACACACACGCAACCCCCCCCCACCCCGTCGCCGCTCCACCTAAAATTAAATGTGCTAGAATAATAAACATTATCTACCAGGCAGGTGATATCACCTCATTACCTATCCAACCAGCCATGCCGTAGCACCACTTCATTTATTCCGCCCTCCGCCCCCCCGGCCCCCTCCTTCCCCACCACACGAACCATCGCCTAGAAATAGCACGTATAGTAAAGTTCCTCCCAGGTATACAATTTTGCGACCTAAAGTCGTTTGACCCCCCCCCCCCCTTTGTTTTGTTCTCTCCCGCCCACCCACCTAAATTTAAATCTGCCACTGTATTAAACACTACCAGACAGTTGATATCGCCGCATTACCCTTCTACCCATCCATGCCGTAGCTCCAATCCACATTCCCCCCCTCCCCCTTCAACGCCCCCTCCTTCACCACCACCCGCACTAGCACCACGCGTATAGCAAGTCCTTTACACATGTACATTTATGCGACCTAAAGCTGTTGGAAACCCCCCTCCCGCCCCCTACTCCCCTTCGAGCACTCCGCCCTCTCCTCATCGGTAGTACGACTTACAAGATATACATTATATACTGATGCATTCCTTCCACAACCTTCAGATTGTCCCCCTAAATGATTTATAATTTCCGCGCACAGATTGAGTCCCCTGCCCTCCCCTCCCCCCCGCTCCCTCTTGCTCACACCCCGGTCCCCGCGCCCTTAAAATCTCCGCCCTCCGCTCACTGGTTATACGACTTACAGGATATACTTCATAAACTGATGCATTTCCTTCCACAGGTCAGATTTTGTCCCCACAAAAACGGGTTACATAGTTTCCACGCACAGATTGATTAACATAACCCTGTTGACCATGGTACAAGCTACCCTGTAGTTCCAAGGGGAGTGGCCGACCTATACCGTTAATGAGGACACACACCCAGTAGTAAACGCGATCGGAGATCACACACAGCTTGCAAAAATGAGTTTCGACGAAAGTTTCGACCTTACAGCTGGAATGTATTTTTATTTTTATAATATACGTGATAGTCATTCCTGGGTGGCAAGGGGTATACCTGGTAGTAGTCGGTTTTTTCAGCCGCGAGCAGTGAGACGTTTGCACCGGTATGGATCTGGCACATTGTAGGCTAACTCCCGATTTCAGTTTTTATATGTTTCTGGTGGAGGCATGGATTGCGTCAGCTGTGATATATGCGTGTAACAATATGATTTGTTTGTGTTTTATCCTTGGGGTATTCCTCAGCTCCAGAGTGACTGGAGGCTGTCCTGTGACCACGGACTTGATTATGTGAGTTAATGAACAACAACAACAACAACAACAACATAGTGTTAATAGTCATTACTAGACTACAGTACTAGTCATTAACACTATTATATTGCTAATCATTGCTACTACTAGTCATTACTACTAGTCATTCATTGCTGCTACTAGTCATTATTACTACCATTCATTACTACAACTCATTTTACTATTAATAGTAGTTAAAACTAGCCATTGCCATCCAATTCTTCGAACTAGTCTAGTATATATAGAGTTAGTTCTGGTGTTAGAGTCCCACGTGCGGTTCGGACGGCTGACCATATATTTGCAAAAACAAAATAACGAAGAATAAAATCAACCGCCGAGATCGCCTAGCAGCGTGGGTAGACACTAATTGATACGAGTCGACGGGAGAAGGAGTAGCTGGAGTCTTCTCGTGATAAAAATGAAGGCATGCGCCGTATAGTCTGCATTGAGTGGGGACGGGGGGAGGGAGCCTGCTTAGTGACCTAGGATCTGAGCCACGTCTGGCGAGAGAGATCACAGAAGGAGAATGAATGGTGCAAAGATCATGAAAGGAACGGGATGAGTAACGCCAACAACAAAAGTGATAAAATGAAGGCTCGTACCGACGTAGTGTGTGTTCTTTACAATAATAAAGTGATATTGGCACGCATCTCATGTACATCCACCTCAAGCAGTGTCCGTGCTGATGCCTTACAGAGAGACGAGCTCTGTTATCAACCTCACCCTGGACATTACTAGACAATAGCCTCTGCAGTAACCGCAGTGAAATGTGGTGCGATGGGCGGTTCTATGTGACCGGTCTTCCTGTTGGTGCCTACAGAAGTATGTGGTCCTACCCGGCAATAATATCGCTTCTGCCGTTGATCTTTCTGACGCGAAACGCTACTACTCATCTATTTTCCTTTTTAATTCCGATCTGCCAGTACGGGTATTGTCGCGCTGTGGGGATCTCGGGTTCGCTTCATTGAGCTTGGCATCGATCAAACCGCAGCAGTAACACCCCTATCTATCTTCTATTGACTGTCGACACTTACCACGCGTCAGGTTCTTCATGTTATCACATTAACTCGCATAATTAAATCTGCGGCCACAGGACACAGGCTCTCCAGTCACCGTGGAGTGGAAGAAAGAAGAAAAAAACAAACAGGGGAAATGAATAGAAAACGAAAACAAAAACTTGCATACGAGAGGTAGACGGGCACCTTTTGCCGTATATTTGAGAACAACGTTTGCTCTTTGATTGTGCTGTGGCGCCCGACCCTCGATTTCCTGCTTGCCGACCTTTGACTTTAATTAAGGGCCAAGGCTACGTACGGTGGGGACGTCGCTTTTGGCGGCTTTTGGCGCGATGGCTATGAGTCGCTCGCGCGATTGACTCCTCGGAAGGTTTCCTTCGAGGTCTTTAAGCGTTCTTCGTGTGTTAGTGTTTGTTTATCGCGATATAAATCAATGGAATGTCTTGCTACGCTGCGCCAAAACAAGAATCGCGAAATTTAAAGCGTTATGGTCAGTGAGCCACTGCGTCACTTGTGCGAGTGATGAAAATTTCAAATCAGGCGGTGGAAAATGGGTTATTATTCCCCCTGTCCCCACATACATGTACCTTAACTTTGCTTCGTCTTGTTCTTTGGTCCGCGTAACGCAATTCAGGTTTCATGATGTCCCCTTCCGGCGGTTGGTTGATTTCATTTCTATGTTTTCCTGGCGGAGGCATTCGTTTTACATCAATCAGCTATGATATAATATGTGTGTGTCAGTTTTGATTTTGTTTGTGTTTTTTTTCCCTGGGGTATTCCTCCACTCCAGAGTGACTGGAGGCTGTCCTGTGACCACGGACTTGATTGAGCGAGTTAATGCGAGAACAACAACTACTACAACAATACACATACCCTGGGCTCAAGTCTTTTGGCATTGTGGGATCACGACTCAAAGTCAAAATTTAGTAGTTGGTACCAATTAAAGTACGAGCATGTATGTGCGTGCGTGCGTGTTATGGCGGACCAAACGTTCCGAAAAATCGGTAGTTCAGCCACCCGGGGGGAATTTGGAATGTCTGCACAATAGAAGAAAGGAAAACCCAAGCGCCATAAAATATGGTGCAAGAGGAGAATCGCTTAGATAGAGATATACGAGGGTTTGGGGAAGATATTGGGATGAGAACGGATCTGCACGACCCAATGGACTACGCGTAAAAGATGAAACTGCGATTTCTTGTAGGGGACGTGGCATGACCAGAAAGAAGAGAGATATATACGAACCAGTATTCGGGAGGAGGAGGACGTGGCTACAAATATGTGCCTGTGTGGCACAACAATAGAGAGTATAGGACTCAGATAGTAGAAGAATGTGAAATGTAGGGACCGCTCACGCTATCGCTATAAGTGAGATCCGAAGGATGCCCCAGCTAGCGTTGGGTTGCGGAAGCAACTTTGTTAAAAAGACACACAACGCGTATTAAACTTCGTGGAAGTGTGGTGAACTTAAGCTTTGAGTTTCCCCATCCGCCGGAGGATTAAAAAAAAAAAAAAAGCGAAATATACAAGAAGGAACGGGATGCGTTGGAGATGAGGAAGTGAGAGGTATGTTACATGGAAAAGTTTGGTAGATTGAAGGGTAGCTGGAAAACGATCGTTATCCTAGGAGAATCTTAAATGGATGGTGGCAGCAGACGGCGAAACAGGACGGGGATAGGGTAAGCTAACAGCTTCTATGTACTGTAGTATATGGAAGAAGCGTAACGAGTACCCAAATGTTGGAGGTGTCTCTATTATTAATAGGAGTAGTGGAACGGTGCTCCGTGTCGAAAGGGATGCGTGGTCAATGGTGTAATGGCTTCGGCAAGTAAAAAATGAGTACGCCCCGCCCCCCCTCCCTTCCCCCTCCAGCATCCGGGCTGCTTCCTGCGGTCGAAGCCGAAGTTGTCATTCATTTTGGACACTTCTTTCGTCTGAAGCGACAAAACCAAGGGCCCAACCAACCCCCAGCTAATGAATTCAGCTCTACCCCGTATAAACAATAAATGTGTGTGTGTCCAGGCTGATGTTTGCCACGCCTATCACCTGGTGAGGCGAAACGGCGTTCCAGAAGAGCGAATCATCCTCATGAGCTACGGGGATGCCGCCGACAGTGTCCACAACCCCGTGCGTGGAACCCTGTTCAAGTGAGTGTGTAAGGTATTAGAATAGTGGGGCACTAGTCCGTTTGACCACTTGCCAAAGGTTAACCAACAGCTTACCCACTCTAAGTCTTATAACACTCTTCCCCCCTGAAACGGCGGGATAGCAGGTCTCGGTGGGGTATACGGGCGGACCTGTCCATATCCAAGCGGTTTCATTTCCTGGGGATACCGGGGAGAGTCTCACCCGAAAAACGACTTCGAAGGCATTCGTTCGCACGACCCGACCCGGCTTCTATCTCTTAGCGATACCGGGGAGAGTCTCACCCGAAAAATGACTTCGAAGGCATTCATTCGCACGACGCGACCAAGCTTCTATGCCTTAGTCCAAACATAGAATGTACTCCGGAAACCACTTCATCGACCCCGGCACTTCCTCACATGAGGAACTCAATCGCCCAGAGAGGTTTTGGCCCAAGCATACAACTGCAACCCCTACCTGCGTGGGATGAGTGTTCATGAAAAAAACCAACTGCTGTGTTGTGAAAGACACGACGTACGTGCTACAATAGAGGTCCACACACAACCATTTTTTCTTGCCCACACTGATGAACGTGTGACATACCATCATTTGTCGTACGATACCCACTGTCACACCTCCTATATCGTCGGTTTTGCCTTCAGCAAGCCAACACCAGGCGGCGTTGCCGGCTACGACGTGAACGACGGCTGCAAGCTGTGTTACACCGGGGAGGATGTCACGGCAGAAAACTTGTTGGCGGTGCTCAAGGGGGACGGCAAGACTACAGGTGCGCCTACCCCATGTGCGAAGGGTTGGGAATCCCTGCTGTTGCTATCGCGGGGTACTCCTGTCATGCATGCAGCGGTGTCGTCGTCTTAACGCCGTTGGCCCGTGGCGGGGTTCTACAGCAGTGGTAGCTATCGTGTTTTGGCTGTTTTCTTTTCGGGAATGCCGGTGCTCCCTATACTATAATAGACTAATCCAAAATGGTCGGAACTTCCCTCTTTTTTCGTCGTAGCATTTTTATTTTTTTTTAAAAACTAGGTAGGCCATGGGACTGTTCATCAAGTTTCTTTGTACTTTTTCATATTCCTTTCCAGAACAGGTTTTGGCGGGGGAATAGAGCTGCTGAATTAGGAACGTCAGAAAACATGTGAGAGCACATGTACCGTAGGATAAGCCACCAATATATGTATCACTCTCATGCCGGGACGGGTCCCGTGTACCCCTAAGGGTCCTGTGTACCCCTATCATGCCGGGACAGAGCCCGTCCGGTTTTCACCGATCAGGCAGACATCACGTGCGCCAAGCGCGAAGCGCCGTGAGGTATACGGGGAGTTGCCTGAAGAGTTAGCTCCATCCTACTAAAAAACAGTATGATAGTATGATATAGTATGGTAGTGTGATAGTGTGATAGTATGATAGTATGATAATATGATAGTATGATAGTATGATACTTATGAGGGTCGGGGCAAGGGGGGGAAGGGGGAGGGATTGCCCTCATTGGTCGCTTGCCTTAGTAATTTGAGCATTGACCGCGCGTCCCTTTCAAGACGGAGCACCGTTCCTACCCCGATAATAGACACCTCCAACGTTTGGGCGCTGGTTGCGTTTCTGCTATCTATCACATAATCAAAATCGCGTATACCCTTTCCTGTTTGCGCGTGGGGGAGGGGGGGGGGGGGGGGTGCACTCATTTGATCCTTGAATTATTAGTCACTTGACTTTTGTTGATGAGCAATGGCCGAAATCGGGTACACCCCATCGACCGATAGCTGTTATCGGGTACCCCCTTAACACATAGTCCCACAACGACTCAGGACGACATCTCATTGGTCGAAACCACACCGCATCCGAACGCAGCCGCGTGTCCATCGGGTGCACCCGATTATGGCGGAACAAGTCCTCGAAATGTACACGACTCGCATGCAAGCCACCAGATTATGGCCGGACTACTCGACCACCAGCCCACACGCACACACGCACGCGCAGCGGGGGCGAACTCGCGCCACGTCACGAGGCGGGGTATTGTTTGTTCTTTCGTCTCGGAGCTCCTTTTCCGGAGCTGTTTCTCAATCTTTTTTCGGAGCTCTCTTTTGTGGACCATGAAGTCGCAGTTAGCACCCCTCCGCACAAGGCACAGAAGCGCATCTATGCAGACGGTTTAGACATAGGTCAGACTACCTGGGCACGGACACGGCACGAGAAGGGCTAAGGATTCAGATGCTCCTTTCCAAATGGCACAGGGAGATATGTTCGTGGCGTGGCGGGCCCGAGAAATGTATTGCCGCCACCTGTCACATCACACCCCGAGAAATGAGGATAAAATTATTTGAGTGAACTGATTTCCTAGGTCTCGCTAACAGGTGCCCTGCAGGGACGCCGTTTTCAGGAAAAGCTCTGTGGGTCGTGATTTTACCTCTCTTACATTGGAATTGGTTTTGCAATGGCCAAAATCCAGCCGTCCTGTACACAGCAGTGCTTCATGGTATGTGTGGAGTCTCATGTATATTCGTGCACATGTTGCGTTGTGTTGCAAATTTTGTGTGTACTCGGCTGTCGCTGGTGGCCGTTGTCGCACATCAAAACTGCTCTGGCTGTGGTTGGCCGCGCCGGCGTGAGCGGAGCGGGGTCTCACAAGCCACAAAAGAGCTCCCGGAAAAGGAGCTCCGAAACGAAAGAACAAACAATGCCCCGCCTCATGACGTGGCGCGAGTTCGTGCCCGCTGCGCGTGCGTGTGTGCGTGTGGGCTGGTGGTCGAGTAGTCCGTCCATAATCGGGTGGCTTGTATGCGAGTCGGGTACATTTCGAGGACTTGCTCAGCCATAATCAGGTGCACCCGATTGACATGCGGCTGCGTTCGGATGCGGTGTGGTTTCGACCAATGAGATGTCGTCCTGCGCCGTTGTGGGACTGTGTGTTAAAGGGGTACCTGATAACGGCTATCGGCCAATCAATGGGGTGTACCCGATTTCGGCCATATTTCTCTTTATTGATTCTGGGGGCGAGCAGGGAGGTATCGTTTGCTGCTTGCTTTCGTCGTCGGAACATGTTCGTTGTACTACGCTTTCAGATTCTGGTCTGCGGGTATTGGGTTTCAGTGTTCTTGATGTGGAAGCCGCCGCACGGTGGCAGTCGGTATGAAAAGGATACGACCCGGGCTTTGATGAAATGGTACTGCGCGTATATATGGCCGAGAGGAGGCGAATGCTGCTATATGTTGCCTGTATGTATACGGAGGCATGATTTGAGGGATCGGTATTATGTTTTGTCCGGATGTGCATGGTTGTGGTAACGGTATTACGTTTCAGAGGGAAAAGACTAGTAGTAGTGTTCAATTTGGAGTTATACCTGGATGAGAAAAATATACACAAGGCTATTTGTCGGAGGTCTATATACCTTTGGTGGAGTTGTGATGATGTGCGTGCGTGCCTGGTGCATCGTTTTCTCTTGGGTTCAGATACGCGTTACGCTTTCATCTATGGAACTGGAGTGTGGCCAACGGGAAGTTTGAGATTTCCACGTTTCGTCAGCATAGTAACATGCTGATTATCTCAGCAAACCGTTGCATACGGAGGCGTTTTGCCATTTGCGTTTACATTCGCTTTTGGGGAGTATATAGCAGGGAGGTTGCTAGTGTTGGAGTCGAGTTGTTTTATATCGGAGACGTGCTAATATTTGATCTTCCTACAAAGTGCAAAGCAGGGGGGCCGATGTTACCGGGCAATGGGATTTTATATGACGACGGTGTTATTGATTTCATTTGAAGGTTTTCCCAACAGATTTTTGCCTGTTGGATCTTTCTCCTCCCGTAGTTACTGTCTTCTTTTGTATGGGCGGTTCATGCTGAAACTGAGATTGAGACATCTTGGTGTTGGAATTGCTGTTTCTCCTGGGCCGTTCTTATCGTAATGCAGTAACATATG
Organism: Undaria pinnatifida; assembly: GCA_012845835.1. Taxonomy (NCBI): domain Eukaryota; class Phaeophyceae; order Laminariales; family Alariaceae; genus Undaria; species Undaria pinnatifida. The sequence continues at coordinate 55,808 of JABAKD010000107.1, read as the reverse complement.
CATTTGATTGTGTTGATAAGCTAGACAGTAAAATAGGTCTTCGGTTGTAACGACGTTTCACTGCACAAGCCTGGATTCGGAGATTACCTAAGGTCAAGATTTCCTGGTAACAATATTTTTATTCGTATTGCCGTTTTACCTTGGCAATTTTGGATGATGGAATTTGGGATTGATTGCCGTTTTACCCTGGGAATAGTTTTGTATGGAATTTTGGATTTGCCGTTTTTTCTGGCTACCTATGCTAAGTTGTGTTCGAGACCTGTCGTAGCTTGCACCGAGTAGGGGGGATATTCGTTGTACTACGGTTTCAGATACTACTGGTCTGCGGATATTTGGGTTTTCATATGTTCGGAGGCATTACTGATATATACACTTGATTGAGTGTTTTTGATGTGGAAGGCTGCCGCACGGTGGCAGTCAGTGATGGTAATGATACGACCCGCGCTTTGATGGAATGGTTCTGCCCGTATATATGGCCGAGGGGAGTCCGTGACAACAAGGCACGACTCACTCGTGTATGTGTTTGCGAGGGTCTGTGACAGAACGATACGACCCGCGTGGTGTTTACGTGGGCCTTTGTCAATCAGGTACTGGTTCCTGTGTATATTTGGTGGTAGTGCGATACATTCCTCTGCTAGCTGCTACCATTGGTATAACCGCGCTTGTACGTAGTGCAAGCGTTTGACAGGGATCATAATACGAACACGTGTTCGAATAGAACACTGCTTATTGGGTAGGGGATCAAAATATCGATATCATTTGTGTAGGAATGCTGCTATTGGGGGCCGGTTGTGTGCCGGTTCCGATATTTATTTGGAGAACATGCGTATGTGTTGTGGGTCTACCTTCTTGTCGAAACCGTATCATACGTGCAAAGCTACATTTTGCCACGTTTCCCAGGAACCATCCCAGCCAGGCCCGTGTGTGAAATTGAATTTTGAATTGAATGACGACACCCAAACTTAGCAATCTACTCTTGTAGCACTGCCGAGCGCCAATAGCCCCCCCGCGCCTAGTCAAACATACCTCTGTTTCTTATAGAGGGAAAGCCCGTCTTGGAGAACACGAACATGACTGGTTAGTCGTTTGTTGTGCTGACCATGTGGCGTGACCCAAAGTACTCTTATGTGGAAGCGTCGACCCTCAAGACCCCTTGATCCAGCTAAACATCGCACCCCTGCATCGGACAGGACAAAAGATGGCCGGACATTCGTTTATCTTGCTGACGACGAGGGGGGGTGGGACTCGACGCCCGCTGGCGAAATATTTTGTGATGTTTTCTGTTTTTCGGTGGCGACCTCAAGACCCCTTCCCCGTGTCCAAACCTTGCCCGTCTTGCAGAGGGAAAACCCGTTCTGGAGAGCACGAAAGATGACCGAGTGTTCGTTTATTTTGCCTCTCACGGCGGTTTGGGACTAGTCACGATGCCCGTCGGAGACCCCGTTTACGCTCAAGACCTCGTGGACACTCTGGGATACATGTGGTCCAACGACATGTACAAGGAGTTGGTTTTTTATTTGGAGGCGGGGGAGGCGGGGAGCATGTTCGAGGGGCTGCTTCCGTCTGACATTAACGTCTACGCGACGACTGCGGCTAGCTCTCAGGAGTCTTCGTATGGAACCTACTGCGGCATGGAGAGCACGGTCGATGGCACGGTGCGTACTCCGTATATCCAGGGCTTTTCCCGGGTCATGGCCTTGCCTGTGGGTTGGATCAGAAGGCCTCGAAAAACTCGCCGAGCGAGTTGGGTCGGGTCAGGAGGTGTTCGAAATCACATGGGACGGGTCACGTGCTTTTTCCAAATATTTCGGGGCGGGCCGGGGCACCCTGACCCGATCCGACTGGTATGGTATGGTATACCGAAAAACTTTTCCGTCCCTTGAGAAGCTCTTCCTATGACTATCGTACCTCCAGTGACCCCGCACACTATGGACTAGACAATTATAAATCGTTTTCCTTATGACATCCCTGGGATTTGAAGCCAAACACACCCCGAGGGGGAAGCATGTACGCTGTTGAATACGGGAGTACCTCGCTTTTGACCGGGGTGTTTCTTGCCCGGTTGCTTGCGCGGTGGTTGACTAAGCTGATTGCGCTGTTTTTTTTTCGGTGTCGAGTGAAGTTTTTTTGGCGTCATGCTGACCTGTCTGCTATGGCTCATCGGGACGCCTTTGTTGATCTCATATTTTCATCTTGCGACACCCTTGCACGGGATTTCAAGGCAACCAAGCCCAAAAAGGGAACCCTCCCTGTCACTGTACGAATGGTGCCCATCGGAACCGATCGCCTAACATCGGTTTCGATCGCGAAAAACATGTGCATGATTACGCGTTGCTACGATAGAGGTGTACACCACGTTTTTTGTTTCTAATACTACCCCTCAATTTGGGAGCTCAAGACCTCCTGTTATAAGGCCTAGTCACTCCCACAAAACCTGATATTTAGGGGAGAAAAATCTCAGCTGTACTGAATGACAAAATGCCATCGCCTAGGTAGGTACACAACGAGAATCACGAAAAAAATACAGCCTATTTCCGACGATTTGGAGTCAACGAGCCCCGCCATTCAGAGCCCATTTCAGACAAAAAAAAGTGCCAACTCCACAGATATCGTAGCATGCGTCTGGATGAGTTCTTCTTGTCGTGTCGAGCGCAGAATTCCTACCGGACGGAGGAGGTCCACCAGCAGTGCAATCCTCGTCGGGAGAGGTAGATCTCACCGTCGACACTTTAATGGGCCCGTGCTGATACGCGCGGGCTGTTACTCTCGAAGTCCGAGCGCTCCCGCGTTAATTGTGATAGACCATGCCTGACTCCTGGGTGTGTTTTTTATCATACAATATTCGCGCGTGGCATATCCCACCAGCAGGTATTGCTGACCAACCTGTTTTTTTCCCGCACGGGCACTGCTCATACAACACGCTGGACGGAAAAATAGAGACCGTGGGGTAGTAATTTTTTTTGCATCCGGAGTGGAGAGTGGCACTATGGTTGGGCACGAATTGAAGCACGCTTTAGGTATGTTTATGTTATTGAGCACTCTTATGTGAAATGCACTAACGACGAGTCCGCGTGATTATTGTATTGCACCTCAGATCATTGGTACGTGTCTGGGCGACGTGTACTCCGCGAACTCCCTGAGCAACAGCGACACTCCCGGCCTGTTCCACACAGAAACCCTGGATTCGCTATTTTCCCCTATGAAAAACGGCCCTTCCAGCAGCCGCAGCCATGTGCAGAAGGTGCGTGTGTTCTCCCTGTCGACCCCTTTAGAAAAAGGCATGGCCGTTTCGGGGGAGGGATGCACAGCCATGTGCAGAACGTTCGTTCGCCTTGTCAAGCCCTTTTGAAGGGCATGGTCGTTATGGTGAAATAAATTACTGAACAAGAGGAGCTATATACCAGGTATAAATCACGGAGTGCATTGATTTTTTTTTCTTGTGATCGATAAAAGGGTCAATTCTTCTGGAGACTGTTTTTTCGCCGTTTTTAGTGGCGACATGCTCTTGAATTTTGTGCGGGGGCGCGTGACAAAAGATAAGACGACACCAACCACACACCCAAAAAAAGACCAGCATTTGAAAAAACAACCGGAGCCCTGTGATCACGAGAAGATTTCAACGTGACGGTGGTTTTGGTCGTCTTTTTACGATGTGATATTCTGCGTGCAGTGAAAAGACACCCCTTCCCCTCTCCAGGGCCCTAGAGCCTAGACACGGGGGGGGGGGCGCTCACGAGATCCACCAAGTGCTCAAGCAGACGCTAATACAATGAAAAATTTATATATTCTTAATTCATTTTGTATGTGCACATAGTGCCCAAAACAAGATTGAACGTCTTAGTCCTGTTGACCCTGGCACTAGCAGGGGAGAGTAACCGACCTGCATCCTTCACGAGGGTATACACACCCCGTGAAACGCGCGGTCGAAGTATCACACGCACAGCTTGCAAAGCTTAGTTTTGATCAAAAACATTGTTGGTCGATCTCACAGCTGGAGTGTATTTTTTTGCTATACCACGTACAGTGGAGAAGAGGTGCACGCACCATTCTTTTTCTGACCCCTCTCACCTGCAGGAGGTCCATATACCTCCCTCAAGGAATGATTCGTTGGGGAGAAAATATAAAACGTTTGACCCGAAAAGGGTGTGACGGAATCGCAAAAGAATACAGAAAACATGGTGAAAATCGGACGAGTTTTGGGCTAAGGAGTGCCCGTCGTTCTGCAACCGTTTCAGCCCCAAACGTGGTGTTGCACACCAATACCTCCGTCGTACATCACTACACTCGTCTTTTCATTCTGGCCTATTTGTCGGTGTGTGGTGACTCGTTTTTCTCTCTATATTGTCGCTTACCCCTGATGAAATGGTTTGTGTGCAGTACTTACTCGTACACAGTATCGAGTACGAATGAATTTCTGTACGGAAGTGCGTCCTGTATTTATTTGGCAACGAACTGCGTGGAATCAATTTGCTTGGCATATTATTATTTCCGTAGTACAAGTATAAGATCGGCCACGAACGCCATAGTGCCAGAAATCGACCGGCCACCCCACGGAGTAGTCTTAAACACATTTGTGATAAAAATGAACTATACTAAAAAAATAGAAATACACTCCAGCTGTGAGATCGAATATTTTGTCGAAACTCATCTTTGCAAGCTGTGTGTGATACTCCGATCGCGCGCATTACGAGTTGTGTGTCCTCATTAAGGATATAGGTCGGCGACTCCTCTTGCAACTACAGTGTAGCTATCAGGGTCAACAGGGTGATGTTAGGCAGTCTGTGCGCGGAAACTATAAAACCCGTTTCTGAGGGGGGCAAAATCTGACAGCTGTGGAAGGAAATGCATCAGTTTATGAAGTGAATCCTTTAAGTCGAATATCCGGTGAGGGGAGGGCGGAGTTTTTAAGCACGTGGGGCCTTGGATTTTGATCAAAAGGGGGGCGGGAGGGGGGGAGGCGGGGGGAGGGGACGGGTGGGGCAGGTCAATTTATGCGTGGAAACTATAAGTCCTTCTTGTGGGGGAGGGGGGGGGAATGTGGGGGAGGGGGGGCGGGGGCGGGGGGGGGAGGGCTTTAGGTCGCAAAGATGTAGGATTTTGCTACACGCGTGGTGCTAGGTCTAGGCGATGGTGCGGGTGGTGAGGAAGGAGGGGGCGTGGGGGGCGGTGGTGGGTGGGAGTTGCAGCAGGGGCATGGGCGGCTCTGAAACGATAACGAGGCGATATCCAGGGCGTGGAATTGTTTATTACTCTGTCGGATTTCGATAGTAGTTGGGGCGTTTAAGCAAGAGGAAGCGAGGGGAAAAAAAGAAGGCAGGCGGGGGGGGGGGGGCAGAGGGTTTTCAAGAGGTTTAGGTCACATATAATATTAAAATCAAGGATTTGGTCGACAGTGATGTTCGCAACATTGTGTGTGATCCTCCGATCGCGCGTATTAATCATATATGTAGGGGCTTGCTATACGCGTGGTGTTGGGTCTAGGCGATCGTGCGGGGTGTGGGGAAGGAGGGGGCGTTGGAGCGGGGGAGGGGTGATGAATGAAAGCTACGTCATGGATGGCTAGAAAGATAACGACGTGATATCAATTGCTTAGAAGTGTTCATTACTCTGGCCGATTTCGATATATAATAGCACTTCTTTGACATGATTGGAAAATTACTTAAAAGCATACAAGTGGCATGTATATACGCGTTATTGAGAGGGTCAAAGTGACACAATCAGGCGTTTTATAAAGCAAAATAGAAATAATCGCGATATTATTTAGGGCATTCAAGTGGCATGGTTGGTCGCTGATAAGATCTTGATGGTGGCACAACCAGGCGTTATTAAGAGCACGAAGTTAGCATATTCAGGCGTTATTAAGCATGAAAATGGCTCAATTGAGTGATATTTAGAGCACTACATAAAAGCGGCATGATTGGGGAAAGCGTTGTATCATATTTGTTTAAGCTACTCATCAAAAAACAAGTAACGGAGAAAACAAGCATGATGGATATATGCCCACCACTTACGCGATACACATGCCCAATCACCGAGATCTTTCACCTGTCTAATATGCATTCAAAACGCTCGCATTTGGTCCCAGTTCGGCAGCAAAGGTATCGACGGAATCGACGGAATCGATTCGGTTCAAGGTGCAGCCGACGTTCCTTCGGAAGAAGTTGAGGTAGGCGTTGCATACGGAGACCGCGCGGCAGAGGTGGCTGGCACCCGCATTCCAAAATTCGGCGTGGACTCGAGAGATGTCAAGCTTCACTTCCTGCACCACCAGCGCGACATGGCCACTAGGTATGATAGGTGCCATACAACCCAAGCCCCCTTCCCTCTATAACTGTATTTTTTTTATTATTATTATTTTTTTTTCACACACATTTACTTTCCAGCTTACGAACAAGTCGTGGTCACAGGTGTCGTCCCTTCTCCCCCCCGGTTCTTGCCTTCAACTTTTATCGAGCATAGGGTTCAGCAATCCCACTGCTCGTCGATTTTTCATCGAGTGTTGCCAACTCACGCTCTCGCGCTTTCGGCAAGTCAATTGGACCTATGATCATACGACTACGACTATGCATGAACTTAGTACGCCTTCCCCCTCACGACTACGTTGGTACATGCAACGGTAGTCTGGTCATTGAAAACCCGACGTGCCAGGTCCCGACGTTCGAGGGGTGCAAGGGTCTTCTGGGTGCTACGGACTGCGGGTATGCACGATATAAAATAACTATTTCACACGCACCCGTCAATACTACGCGCGCGCAGTACTTCCAATGTTTTCGACTTTCCGGCGGAAGGAAAACAACAAGACTTGATTTACCCTGTTTGGGACCAAGGTCGGCGACCTACCGGGTACCCCGGGTGTTTAAAACGCAAAAACAAAAGTCTTGTCATCCGACTAACAATAGCGTGCTGCGGCAGCAGTACCACCGCACCATGATCACAATAGTGCGCGCGCGTGTCGTCCAGGTAGTTGCCTTCCACTTTGGATAGCACGTCCCCCATCTTCGCAACCCGGACTGACCCGTACAGCCGACGCCGTAGTGGTTGTTCCGGCGACGCTTCCCTGCGAAGTTCCGGAGGGGTTAAATGTCGAATGGATGGACATGTGCCATGTGCACGGCGTCCGCCACCCGAAGCAACACCCAAAGCACGGCGGCCTGTCCGCTAGGCTAGTGGAGATGCCACACTCGCGTCGATAGGGATAGATCATGGATATTTTGATGGACTCGTGACTATACCAGTGTTATTGTTCGGAGTGCTCTTGTCTATGGGTAGCCCTAGGGACGTACGCGTTGTCAGCATATATAACAGATTGCTTGGTAAGCACAGCCGCGTGTGCTGCCTACTGCGTACTCATTGCACAACATACTCAAAGCCTTAGCGCAGTCGGCAGTAGTCGTTTGAGACACCAATACGAGCAATACGAGCACGCATGTACGTAATCCTGGACTGTGAGGTTTCGCCTTGAATCAGGAGAATCTCCAGGCATAGGGTGGGAGTTCGGGGTGCAGTCTTGCAGCTGTTCACATAAGCAGGGTTACCCAGCTGTAGGGTCCTCTGGTTCTTATTTTCATTGCTGTGATTCAAGAGACGGGTTCTTGCCCCTGCCTCTGAAACTCTACTCCAGTATTTTCCATCTCGCATTACGCCCCTCACGAGTTAACTCTGTTGGACACAACACACCAACCCGCTCAGACCACCAACGCGAAGGGTCTCTACCATCAATGATACAAGGCATCTTGGGGCCCTAAAAACGAGTTCCCGTCGCAGTGAACTGAAGCTTCTGTCTCGCACCCGTCGGCTGTTTCTTCGCCGGCCATCGGCAAGTGGGCTTTGCATCGCGCCCACATCTGCATTGAATTAATACACACGTAACCACATCACATCTGACACTATCCAACGTCTCCGAAAGACGATTTCCTAGCTCTGCAATGTACTCTCGCGGGCAAAGTACATCAACCTCGTGGTTAGACCGCGTGGGCAGGTGCAAATCGTCAGTGAAGCGTTTCTTAAACTCTCCCTATCCCTCTTCCCTCCTTGCTCCCTCCCTCACTCCTCCCCTCTCTCCTTCCCTCCCTCCTTCCCTTCCCCCCTTTCTCCCTCCCTGTCTCCTTCCCTCCCCCCCTTCATGCGTCCTATGGGTGCCCCCGCTGTGCGCACAAACAATGTGCCCATCCGACCTCGTAGCAAGGAAGACGTGGCACACTTTGAAAAGCAGATAGCAGTGGAGTCGGCGGCTCGGATAAACGCGTGGAACGTGTTCCGCGGCATCGTTCAGGAGACCGTCGGTGAGTGGTGACGGTCGGTAACCCCCCGCTGTGTACGGAGCGGGGAACGGAAAGTTTCAAGGTCATAAATTAGCATTGGAAGTGGGCAAGGATATAGTTTTGCACGTGATGTTTTGTTTGCCTTTCACCCGTGCAGTGCACAATCAACTCGGGCCTACTGTAGAACAGATGCTCCTTTTCCTTTTGAGGGATACATCACCAACGCAAAAATCTGACGATTCCGATTCAATTTAGTCTAAAGTCGCGCGTATTGCTCAAGTGGTTTCCCTATATTTGCAATTCATTGTGAACATTGGATTCATCCCACAGCCCACAGGGGCAATTGTTTTTTCGCGAAAAGGTTTCTGGCCGGTAAGGTTCCTCAACAAGACGTGAGGCACTACCGGTTGGTCGAATACCGTCACGAGAGGACATTTAGTTTCAGGACCAGGGCACAGATACTTGGTCGGGTTTTGCCAGGCGAGCGCCTTCGAAGTCATTTTTCGGGTGATGTTGATATTCAGCTAGCTCCTCATGTTAGGAGTTCAGAAAATTCGTAGAACAAGCTGAACCCCTACCCCGCGGGATGTCCGATTTCTCGTCATCATGTGTTATCGTATACCAGGTGTCTGTCTATTTTGTACTCTTTCAGACGGCTTGCTACGACGCTTGCTACGACAGAGGTAGCTGTCACCTTTTTTTGTCCTGAATGTTTTCAGAATGACGGGGAGTCCTCAGGTAGCCCTAAATCGTCGGAAATCCGCCAATTGTTTTTCATGATTCTCGTTATATATCCTAGGCTCCATGGGATTTTTCATCCGCGATAAGGCAGGTTTATGATTCTCCAAAGAAATTTTTCGGGTGGGGGCTTAAGCTCCCAAATTGATAAACCTCAGAAAAAAACCTGGTGCACCTCTGTCGCAGCACGCATCCTACGTAGGTATACTTTGCTAATGAAGACTCGTTAACCTCGTTGAACGGTCGATATGCCCGCACGGCGCTTGCAGCATTAGAACATGCAGTGGCTGGAGCCGAGTAGAGATTCGGGCAGAGTAAACTCAAAGTACAAAATTCGGGTGGTCGCGAGGTACCGAACTTTAATAATTGGGTTAAAAACGCATGAAACCGGCTAACGCCATAAGCCGAGCCCAACACAATCCAATAAGCATCAGGTCCGAGGTGTGGCCCTTTTGGACATTTTCAACCGCAGCCCAACCTAATTTATCGCAGGTAGGCTTGGTATTGGGTCATGATGTTCGTTGGTGTCATACGAGGGGTGCTTTCTTACTCAACCGAGTTGTGTATCTCGCAAACACCCTAATGTCTCACGGCGCAGGCGTGTAAGCTGCCTCCACGGACGGTGTCACTAACGAATACTGCCTTGGAACACAACACAAAACCCAGGCCCAACTTTGAATGTCTTTAGTTGTTCTTGCACCGCATATATCCTGACACGATCCTGCTTGGTACGGAAAGCTGAACGGAAAAACAAAGAAGATTACTTAGCGTCTGGGTTAACATTGAGCAACACGTTGTTGCCCAAACGTATCCCCCAACAAGCATTTTACCGTGCCTCGAATGTTTCGCTTTTGACACTGCTCTATATTGTTGTTCTTCACCTTGCGCTTTTCACGGGCTGTGGCTTCGTGCCCCACCTCCCCAGTCCACTGATCTAGCACTCTGCTCTTGCGCCTTTGACGACGTTTTTTCATTTTTTCTTGAGCAAAGATACTCTTGCCCTTGTGTTTTATGTCTCAGTCGTTGTTCCAGTCCTTGCTCTTGTTCTTCCCCTCGAGCTTTTTACAGGTGGTAGCCTCGCGCCCCTTCTCCCGGATCCGCTGACCAAGCACCCCTGCTCTTTCCCTTTTGACGCCGTTTTGTTGTCCTTGTTTTTGTTCTCGTTGTGCCTGTTCTTGCTCTTGTGATCCCCCCCCACGCTTTTCACAGACGGCGGCCTTGCGCCCTTCGTCCCCGATCGGCTGACCAAGCACTCTTGCCTCAAAGACGCGAGCACGGCCGTGATAGCCAGATGCGGACCCTGGAACGACTACAGTCTTAAATTTGTCAGCTACCTTGCGGCCTTGTGCGAGGAAGATTACCCGGCCTTTACCATCGCCGCGGCGGCCGAAAAAGTGTGTCCTCGAGTGAAGGTTGGATAACCGCGTAATGGGTTTCCAACACCTTTGACGCGTGTGCGTTGCGGGCGTTGAGGTAACGGTTTGCTATCTTGATCGAATGCTGCGGATGCTTTTGCGAAGTTGGGCGGCAACCGCTCTCCGCCACCTTGCGGTTATTGTTCACAAGTGTTCAAGAGTGGTTGCGCGAGACGGGGCATCCGGCCCATACCATTGCCACGGCCGCCGGACGATTGTGTCCTTGAGACAAGGGTGGGAAGCATGCCCGATCGTTTTCCTACACCTTGAGTGCGTTTTCTTCGCAGGTTTTATATCAATGGTTTTCAATCTTGGGCGAGTGCTGTGTGTTCCCTGGGTGTTAAGAAGTAGGGCAACCGCCTCTACCCATTGCCGCCGCGTCCCAAAAGGTATCCTCGAGAGAGGGACGCCCAGTCTAACCGCACAACGGGACCATCTTGGGCACGTGTATCTTCTGGGTGTTGAGGCAACGGTTTTCCACCGCCCTTGGGGTGTTTTACTTGCAGATATCGGGCTTACGGGTTTTTCGCACCACTCTTTGGGGAGTGTTTTTTATCGGATGTTGGGGTAGCTATTTTCCACCGCCTTGGACGCGTGTACCTTGCAAAAATTGAGGAAGCCGTATTTCCTGCTGAGCGGGTATGACATTTGCTTGGCGGGGAGTAGAGAAACAGCTTACCACCTCGTTGTGGGCGTGAATTCTGCGGGCTCTGGGGTGTGTGCCGGGGGTGGTAATTTGGTTTCGCCGTGGATAAGGCAACGATGACCCTCGTCGCCTGCTATGCTTAGTTTCGCACCTCTTATGGGCCACCAGACGAGCGGGGATCAGCGCACGGTTGGTTCCACCAATAAGAGAACAGAAAACTCTTTCTGAGTGCTCTCTAGATAAATGGTGTATCTAGATCCTGGTACAAGTATTAGCCGAGTATGTCCTCCCGAGCTATTTTCGAGGCATTCGGATGTTTTATATGTGCGCTTCACCTATGGATGAGCGCTGTACAGTAGTGGTCTTTCTATTTGCGGGTGTATGCCGGCCGGAACTACAGCAATATCCGATGGAGATAGATGACCGCCTGGGTGTGCGCTTGCGGCTAAAGTGTATGCCAGCCGGAACCACAGTGGTAGCCGATGGAAATGGGTGACCGCCCCGGTGTGCGCTCGCGGCTGAAGACGCGGATGCTGAAAGCACAGGTGATGAGACGCTACTCTACGGGTGCGTAACGTTGAGCCCGCACAAGCCTAACTACAACAAGCTACGGTAGATTCACCACGTCCAACTCCTCTGGCACCTCGGCTGGCGGAAACGAAAGCGAGACGACCCTATCCTCTCGTACGTGGATGCGCTTGCCAGGACAGACTCCGAGATCATCGAGGCAACGGTGCGGAGACAGAAGAAGGGTGTTGTTCGCGAGATTCGTGGCACGTTTGGTGGAGGATCGTCTGACGCGGAGGGTGATGATTGAGGAGCTGGTTGAGGACAAGGGCTACTCCGGGGGGCAAGAGAAGGGTGGTGCGCCTTGAGGACGATATGGTGGAACGTGGCATGAAGCTGGAACGGTGGCGAAAGCCTATCCAGCAGGCCGGCCTATGGTTTCGACTGACCGAGGACCGAGGAGGGGATGGAGGCATTCATGCGGAAATGGCGTAACGCGGAGCCGTAGAACGGCGGAGCGGCATGTAAAGGCCTCTGCCGCGCCACCCTCGATTGGCGCCAATACGCGCCGGGGAGAGGGGGAGCGGGGCTTTTTGCCCAGAAGACTGAAATCTGGGTTTGACCATCATCGTTCTGGCGTATGCGGACCTTCCCATGGCCGTATTTCGTTAGCTTAAGGCCGTCCGGACTTCTTCGCCTCGCTGTGTCTTCCCGTCTGTGCCGTTTGAGCACTTGGTGCCCTCTTGTGTACACAATGCCTGTTTCTGTTAGTCCCAAGGCTCTGCTATTATTATGGTATCTCTTTACTTGCTATCTGGCGTTTTCGTTTTGTTTTCTTTCCTGTTCCTTTGCCTCGGGTCTTTCGTGAGAACGCGTATTTATGGCGGTAGCTGGTTGCTTGCTTGCTTGATCGTTTTCACCACGGCCCGCTGCTGGCGAGCTCACGTATTCCCTTATGTAATATGTGGTCGCCTGTCTATATCGGACGCGTACGTTCCCCCTGTTGGCGAGTCTACGTGCTTTCCTACTTACGACGAGTTTTCCTTGCTGCTTCTTACTTACGACGAATGCTCCTTGCTTCGTTTTCTGGTTTATCTCCTGTTTTTTTTCTTGTCGAATTTGTACGATATTTTGGTTCCTTTAGTGGCACGCAGTATAGTCGGTTTCAGGGGCAAGTCTTGTGCGAATGTATCAGTATGGACCTGGTAACGTGCGTACGCTGACTTCCGATTTCACTTCCTCTTTTTTGTGGCGAATGTATGACTCGCTTCAGCTTACGAACGAGTACATATGTACGTGTACCACTTTTGGTTTGCTTGTGTTTTTTACCTGGGGTATCCTTTCACTCCAGAGTGACTGGAGCCTGTCCTGTGATTACGGCTTTGTCTATGCGAGTTAAAGTGAGAACAACTGCTGCCGTGAAATATCCTCTCTCCTTTACATTGCACGCTGAATTCCGGAGATCACTCAAAGATTCCATGAGTCCTGAATATATAGGTGTAGTGACGTATTAATGAAGGAATGCCAAGGTGTCTCGAAGAAGAGTCTTACTGAGCCCACGAACTAATGACCTTGTCTCGGCTGGGGGTATTGAGGCCGTTTAAGAGTGAAGTCCGTGCGAGGGTTTGGTTCCCCTACAGTTTAAACAGGCGTTGTGTGTCTTCAAATCGCTTCTTGAGCGGGGCGGAATAAGCCGCAGAAACCTTTTATGTATGCCAGTTAGTCGCTTGGAACCTGTTTTTACGAGCCATCCACAAAGCAGCAACACCTGCTATTCATAGCTTGCCGGATTCGAGCGGCAGAAAACATCAGACAGGCCAGTGAGGAGGGCGGTCAATCGGCCACAGCTATGTACAACGTTCAGGTCAAACTTTCAATGCCATCTTCCACCACGTTTGCAGACCGTACACGTCCTGAATCTGGAAATTTTGCGGTATTATTATAAAACTTGAAATACACTCCAGCTGTGAGATCGAATATTTTGTCGAAACTCATCTTTGCAAGCCGTGTGTACTCTGATCGCGCGTATTACGGGTTGTGTGTCCTCATTGAGGATATAGGTCGGCGATTCCCCTTGCAACTACAGTGTAGCTATCAGGGTCAACAGGGTGATGTTGGGCAGTCTGTGCGCGGAAACTGTAAAACCCGTTTCTGAGGGGGACAAAATCTGACAGCTGTGTTAGGAAATGCATCAGTTTATCAATTGAATACTGTAAGTCGAATAACCGGTGAGGGGAGGGCGGAGTTTCTAAGGACGTGGGGGCCTGATTTTGATCAAAAGGGGGGCGGGAGGGGGGGAAGGGGACGGGTTGGGCAGGTCAATTTGTGCGTGGAAACTAGAAATCCTTCTTGTGGGGGAGGGGGGAGGAATGTGCCGGGGGGGGAGCGGGGGGCGGGGGGGAGGGCTTTAGGTTGCATAGATGTAGGGGTTTGCTATACGCGTGGTGCTAGGTCTAGGCGATGGTGCGGGTGGTGGGGAAGGAGGGGGCGTTGGGGGTGGGGGTGGGTGGGAATTGCAGCAGCGGCATGGACGGCTATACAACGATAACGAGGCGATATCCAGGGCGTGGAAGTGTTTATTACTCTAGCGGATTTCGATAGTAGGTGGGTCGGTTAAGCAAGAGAAGGCGAGGGAAAAAAACAAAAAGAAAAAAGGAAAAAAAAGGGGGGGGGGGAAGGTTTTCAAGAGGTTTAGGTCTCATATAATATTAGAATACACTTCAGCCATAAGATCAAGGATTTGGTCAACACTGATCTTCGCAACATTGTGTGTGATCCTCCGATCGCGCGTATTAATCATATATGTAGGGTCTTGCTACACGCGCGGTGCTGTTATTATTATATCAACCTACAACGAACAGAAAAAAAACGCCTCGAAAGAACAATGAAACGGATCACGAGGATCGAAGTACCAGACGTCAAACTCCTATTCATAGGAAAGCCGTCATGAAAAACTGATCGGAGCGTTAAGACTTGAGTGCAGAGATTGCTGGTACTGGCAGCAAAGTATGATGCATTTGATTTGAGTTGTTTGACATAGTCTACGGAGATTGCGGCTGTATTAGTGTTCTCCCAGAAGGGCACACGAGAATAATCTCCCGGATGCCTGTTTGTGTCCTGGGACGAGGGAGAGGACGAATCCCTCTCTCTCACTCCTCATTTTGGTACTCTACCGTCTGGTACTCCATCCTCCGGTACTCTGGTACCTCTGGTCCTCTACCATTCATGATCAACATCTGAGCAACCATATTTGCCTTGCCTCATGACATTCTCCACCATCGGGTCCTCCACGTTGTCGACGGTACCCCGCCCTCGAATTATTCATGAATTATGTACGAATCGAACCCGACGAGAAAAACGACTTATTTGGTTAGTTGTTTTAGTGCACTCCCTGTCTCGGCCCCCGAAAAGAGAGGGGCGATCGAATGTGTTTTTTTGTGCTCGGCTGGAGGATCGAAACGTACCAAAAGAAGGATGCGTGCCCAGCACTACTGCTATTATACCTGCCTCGGGAGCAAAAGGCTCTAGCTCATAGCGGTGATCTTGTCCTTCTCGCGTTCGCGCGCCCTCCTCGGCCGAGTCGGACCTGGACGTTTAGGCTCCAACCGCCCGCCCACGGCACTGCTGAAAGACCAACTAGTAGGTATCACTGACTGCTCGAACTTGTGCTACGATAAGGTCAGTAGTACTTATTACCTAAGTTATTTTCTGAGTGGCGGTGCTCCATAGCCCAAAACGGTCGGACTGCCGTTCTTGTTTCGTACACACGACATATGTGTTTCTAGGGCAAGGCCACTGCAATGTTCATCGGGCTGACCCTGCCTTTTTCCCCAAAGACAGTTAGCTCTGGGTGAGGTGTAGAGGTGTAGAGGTGTAGAGGTGTAGACTACAATACTTTATCGAGTAAAGAGCCTCAAAACCAAACGCGCACCTCTGCCTTGGAGCGTATGCCATCGCTACTGCGCGCATACACCCGGCTCGCCGCCACTCATGACCACCGACAGACCCCGGGGAACCGTTCGACCACCCATCCTCTTGATCGCCGCATACCCCGCGTTGCTCTCTCTCTCTCGATGTATTTTCGTTCAAATCATGAAGAAGGTGGCCAGGCCGTGGGGGGGAGGAGGGAGGTAGCTGGTCGCCGCCGCCGCCGCCAGGTGGCCAGGCCTTGGGGGGGAGGGGGGGGGGAGGAGGGGGGTAGCTGGTAGCTGTGTGCGGCTGCCGTGGCGGCGGCGGCGGCGGCAACCACGGCTGCCGCTGCTGCTGCTGCTGCTGCTGCTATTACTGCTGAGACTCCCGCTTTGGCTGCTCGACCCCGAATTCCGCCCGCTCTCTCCCTCTACCTAAATGCCCTCGTCATCTCCCTCTTTCATCACCGTGCCATCAACCACAGCCGCCCCTGCCTTTTTTGTGTCCGCCGCTCTGTCCACCTCTTATTCTCGCGCTATCACCGACACCTGTGCCTCAGATTGCTGGTGATACGGCGGCGGCGTGTGCAGCGTGTTATGAACGTGGTGGTGCCCGACCGATGACGGTCTTCAGAGTCTAACACAGAGTCGTGGCGAGACGAGCTCGAACCTGACTGATGATGGTTTAGACGGTGGTAGATCATTTTTAATGGGCTTTCGTTGGGCCGACAAAACCTTGTGTCACTATTAACTGTCCAAGCTCAGATTCAGATGTGGAGAATGAACTCGATGTCCAAGCACCTGTGTCTCTTCCTTTTACGGTAACAAAATATCTTGTATGGTAGTATCCACTACATACGACATCCAGCTCAACCTTACGCACGTGACGTAGTACATACTCCAATCTTATGCACGTGATCTAGTCAACACTTCGATATTACGCACGTCGGCCGTCAACGTGTTATTACTTGGTGGAACGCAGTACCATATATGTTGTACTCTTCCATATTCAAATTAAACAACTTCTAACACATGGCTCGACAGCTTACCCAGTACTCTGCATACGCAAGCTCGAATATGTAATGAATATGTACCTGAAACCGATGGGTTCCTTGTGAATCCTACTATTTAAGACTCCTCCTTAGGTGAAATTACCATGCCAAATATGTTAGGCCATAATCACCCTTATAATATGCTGCTTTGAATCGTAGTGTGCCAAACAAAGCTGTCAGAGTGTGTCATCTTTCTCTGCTCAGCTTCACTCTACTTTCCTTGTCTAAGGCGTTATTTGCAGAAACAAGATTGTGTCAGAGTTTATCCTCCTATTTCTGCTCAGCCTGCGTATGACATGTTTTAAATCTTCCGAAGATAATTTCACCGCCCGCACCCGTTGGCCGGTGGGTCCTCTCTAACGATGTTGTGCAACTCGGCTCTGACATTACACGTCACGGTGGACGATATAGAGCCAATGGTGTCTTCGGCTAGATGGGCAATCGCCCCCGTCGCTTCTGACGAGGTCTGCCATATATGTCTCCTCTAACATCATCCATTACTGCTGATTGTTTGTGTAGAAGTTCCACTGGACTTGCTTCGTTCTCTCTTTCGAGTCTAGCCTTCATACGACTAAGGCTGCGCCCGCATTCGTCTTCCTGCTCGTTGAGATTCTCTAGGTAATACCTCTTCCACGCCCCGCCCGCATTCGTCTTCCCGCTCGTTGAGCTTCTCTAGGTAATACTTTTCCACGCCCCCCGTTCGCAGTCAACCTTCTTGGCTTGCACGTTGCTATCGAGAAGTTTACGAGCTGAGACCATCTGATCTAAACTTGGGGTGGCAGCTTTGACCCTTGCGCTGGTGAGAAACTCAAAGAAGCGCTGTGCTTCCATCAAATCCTGATTTTCCCCTCTTTCTATCGCATTCCACACAAGCGTTCCAAATGACTTATCGGAGTGGTCATCAACGCCTTGCTTGATGGTCCAGTTGGCGACCGCCACCGCTGCCTATCATCTGTGGTTTTCGTCTAAAAAAGGAATCCTGTCGTACAAGCGTGTTCGCCGTTCTTGTCTCGTAGCTATACTGTCGTCGGAAATATCCCCGGTGTGAGTCTCCTCGCATTCCTGGTTGTCGGACATGGGGTAGATGTTAATATATTAATGTGTGATTATGATGTTTGGGTTCGTCCAAATGGCTCCTCCTGATCTCGATCCATCTAGCTGTCGATTGCCTGTATTTGTAAACTTCGCATTTTGTCGTCATAACTTGGTCTCCGTTCAGGTCGATCTTGGATTATTACCTTTTCTCTTTGTCGTTTCTTGACGTGTACTCATTGCCGTCGTCATTGTGACATCTCTTCCTTCGGGTCGATCTGGGATAGCTATTTTTCTCCTTAAAACTAATTTCTTGTTGTGTATGCCTCGATAAGGTTCAGTAGGTGCCGGTGCGTGTTCTTCGTGATGAACTTAGTCCTACGTCTACCAGTTTTTTCTGTATTTCCACGTGGTGGATGGTGATTTTGCCGTCCTTGACCAGCTCCTTCAAGAAAAAGAACACCGCAGAGCAATGTGTGTGGTGCGCGAGCTGTAGGTGCTATGCTGCAATGTGTAGGGCTCCGGTGTCGTCGCCAAAGAACGGTACACTTCCAAACAACTTTGCAAATCCCAGCTCGGCCATCATGTTGGATAGATACACCGCCTCCTTGCTCGCGTGTGCCATTGAGATGAGTTGCGCCTCCGGAATCGACTGTGCCGTCACGTTCTGGAGCGCAGTCTTGAAACTCAGTGATCTGCCAGCCAGCATGAACGAGAAGGCGGAGGTTGACTTGCCGTTGTCAAGGTTGTTTGCCCAGCTCACGTCGCAATACCCCGTCATTTCGAAACACCCTGTCTTGTACGTGATTACCAGGCCCATATATTCCTTTAGGTAGCGGAGACGGTGCTTTTGTTGCTGACATGTGGAGTTCGGACGGTTTTTTCATTGCTCGGGCCAGTTGGTTGACGGCGTAGGTGATGTCGTAGCGAGTGCATTGGCGCAAGAACAACATCAGAGACCCCATGATGGCCTGGTAAAGTTGGATGCCCGTAGAGTCTAGCAGCATCGTGTCCGGCTTCTTAAGAAAAACTTCGCTCCTGCTCCCGCCGTGTGCACCGGGTTGTATTCTGCCATGCCGAATCGTGCCGAGACTGACCTGGCGTAGTGTTATTGGCTAATGGTCAGAGTCTTAGCCTCTCTGATTCTGGGAATTTGCATGCCTAGCACCATCGAGACGTCTCCTGTGTGGCTCATGGCGAATCGGCTCATCAGCTGGCTTTTAAAGTCCTTCAATAGCGGCGTGTTTCCTCCAAGAAGAAGGAGGTCGTCTACGTACATGGTCAGAATGCTGAGGTTGTCGCCTGAGCCGACGATGTGGACACATGGATCAGACGCAGTCGCTGTGAACCCCATGCCCCTCAGTGAGTCGTCGATGGTGTTGCACCAGTTGCGAGGGCTTCGACGGAGTCCGTATAGGATCTTCTGGAGTTGCATCACCTTGGGACGTCCAGTTGTAGCGTCGAGTAATTCGTAGCCTGGAGGAGTCCTTACATACACCTCCTCCTGTACCTCGGCGTTTAGAAACGCCGTCTGCACGTCAAGCTGGAGTACTTCCCAGTCTTCACTCGCAGCTATAGCGAGTGCCATGCGGATGCCCTGCATGCGGCATACAGGTAAATATGTCGGCCACAGTCGATTCCCGACACTTGTCCCCAGGGCTGAACCACAACTCTAACTTTCAGCCTGTGATCGACTTTAACCTCAAAGACCCATTTGGTCCCGGTCATGTTGTTTTCCGGTGGTACTGAGTATGGAGATACCAGGTTGAAGACTGCGTTTTTCTCGAGGCTGTCCACTTGTCATATTTGTGACTTCTTTCCACTTGGTCACTTGTGGCGATTCCCCCATCTCCTTGAATGTATTCGGGATCGTAATGACTTCCTCACCCGAACTGTGCTCCGGGACGGGGTTTCCAGTATCTAGGGCGTAGTCAAGATACACTTCCATCCTGTGCTCTTGTGCCTCATCTGACCTGTGTTTGGCCTGAGCTACCAGCGCGTATTCCATTGTGTTTTCTTACTCGTGTGCTACGTCTGCGTCACTTGCCATTGGGCTAGTGAGTAATCCCAAGTTACGCAGTTATCGCTGTTGGTCAAAGTTTAGTCCTTCGTGTGAGACCAGAGTTACGGCACCACTTCGCGTTAAACCATACATGTTGCGCCTCCGAGTTCGTGGTCTGTCGGCAATGCTCCTGTCTGGGTCGTCTCGAGTGTCTTGTCACTGCCGGCGCCTCCGAGGAGTTGATTGGTCATTATTCCTACTCGTGAGCTTTCACAGTTTCTTCAGGAGGCTGCCTATCTCTTCGCTGTACTCATACAGATGCCTGCCGTGTTTTCTGCCGGCGAGCTGTCTGCGTGAGTACTGACAGTGTCGCCAGTGGTGTTGCCCTCGGTGGG
Source organism: Undaria pinnatifida (assembly GCA_012845835.1). Lineage (NCBI taxonomy): Eukaryota > Phaeophyceae > Laminariales > Alariaceae > Undaria > Undaria pinnatifida. The sequence goes on along the minus strand of JABAKD010000107.1, from coordinate 35,852 downwards.
ATCAGCCAGTGTCGATGCTGGGGTCTCGATGAGGATGACTTTACGGCTCTCTGTCACTCGCGCCGTCTTGTTTCTATATACCAGGTATTCGGTATGCTTTTTTGTTCAAACTGTACCCTTTCGGAGGTCTTGTCCTCGACTTTGGACAGCAGCGGCAGCAGAAGCCAGGTTAAGAACGAATATTTCTCCCGGGTGCGACCAAGCCTGCATGCTCTACCGGATGCTTGTTGCCGTCCATGTCGATGATTTTTCCCGAAATTGGACAGGTCGCTGTTCTCGGTAGAACGTGTCGTCCTGCGGTCAGTATCTTGCGGGGTCTCTCGAGTGCCTTTCAGTTTAGCAGTTTGTCTTTCGGATCCGATTGAAGCGCGTCGTCAAAATGATGGCCAGATGCTCCGCTTTCCAACAGCATGTTCAAGGGTTTCGGGGCACGTCCGAGTGTTTCAGCGGTATATGCTCTTGGCTGTCTGTGCAGTTGCCTGGCAGTTAGTTGCCACAAGGTCCACCCAGACGTCGCGAAGGCATACCCGAAGTCTTATTCTTTTTCCGTCGCGGTCGACTCGGTCGCTGTTAGAGCACTTTGTACTTCTCCCTATGGCTGGTTCTCCGAGGTGTGATTCATATTCTTGTATCTCCCTATGGTTAGGATACGGTTTTTTTCATATGTATCACATTGTGATACCGTACGTGTATATTGATAGCTCGTGCCGTAGTCTGAGTGGGGGCCTACTTCATTTGTTTGTGCCATGAAGATCGTTCCTCCCCAACACGGGAGGCATGAGGCCTCGTGGGCGGCAGACGCCGAGCCTGTTGCTCGTGGTGGCAGGAGGGTGTCGAGGTATTCTTCTCCCGTGTGTGTGCAAGATTCGGTATCGGTTATGTTTGGAAATACGTTTATGTCACAATTTGTTTGTCAGTAACCGTCATTGTATTTCGCTATGGTTAGGATACGACCTTTTTCATACGTGTCATATTGTGATACCGTACATGTATGTTGATAGCTCGTACCGTCGTCTTAGAGGGACCTTGCTTCATATATGCCATGAAGATCGTTCCTCCCCAGGACGGGAGGCATAGGGCCTCGTAAGCGGCAGAAGCCGAGCCTGTTGCTCTTGATGGCAGAAGTAGGTCGAGGTATTCTTCTCCCGTTTGTTTGTGGAATATTCAATATATATTTTCTCTTGAGAAAATTTGGAAAATCCATTCACGTCACCATTTTATTTTTCGCGGGCGGCTCCATCCTACTGCAGATAAAACCCTCTCTCATCTTGCTACTTCGAAGTGTAAATGGTTCATCAATTGTGTGTGTCCTTTCTGGACGCGCAGGTAACCGTCACTCAATTTACATATAAATGAAATCTATAGTTAGGATACATATGTATCAAAGTGTGATACCGTACGTGTATGTTGATAGCTCGTACCATCGTCTGATAGAGGGTCTGCTTCATTTATGCCATAAACATCGTTTATCCCCAGAACGAGAGGCATGGAGCCTCGTGGGCGGTAGAAGCCGAGCCTGTTGCTCGTGGTGGCGAGACGGTGTCGAGGTGTTATTATCCCCTGTGTGTTGAATATTTTGTATCTATTATGTTCGAAAAAGCCATTCATGTCACGACGTTATTGTCAGTAACCGTCATTGTTTTTGCTTTTGTTAGGATATGATATGTTTCGTGTTTGTCAAAATGTGATGCCGTACGTGTAGTTAATAGCTCGTACCGTCGTCGGAGTGGAGGGCTTCTTCATTTGTACCATCCATGAAGATCGTTCCTCCCCAGGACGAGAGGCATGGGGCCTGGTGGGCGGCAGAAGCCAAGGCTGTTGCTCGTAGTGGCAGGATGGTCTCGAGGTGGTCTTCTCCCGTGCGTTCAAGATTCAGTATCTTTTCTGTTTGAAAAAATCCATAAATGTCACCATTTATTTGTCAGTAACAGTCATTGTATTTGCCTATAATAAGGATGCGATTTGTTTCAACTGTATCATAGTGCGATACCGTACGTGTACAATGATAGCTCGTACCGTAGTCTGGTTGGGGGGCTGCTTCATTTATGCCATGAAGATAGTTCCTCCCCGGGACGAGAGGAATTAGTTTTTGTGTGCGGCAGAAGCCGGGCCTGTTGCTCGTGGTGGCAGGAGGTTGTCGACGTGTTCTTGTCCGGTGTGAGGAATGTTCTGTTTTTTTCTGTTTGGAAAATCCATGTATTTCACGATTTGTTTTTGGAACTACTAGCCGCTACTCTATTTCCCTATGGTTAGGATACGATATGAGCCGTTCTACGGTAGCCCCCAACTTTTCTTTAACGAAATCGCCGGTTTCAAAACCAGCTCATTGGCCGTATCTCCTGCAATACGGTGTCCCTCGATACCCCGACGTCATCGATCGATAGGCCTTTGCACAGAAAATATATGAATGCTTTGTTTTCAAGTCCTTCCTTTTCAAGTCCTTCCTTGTGTCGAGCAGCCATGATGACACGTTCGTTGAAGAAAACAGCTGGTTTTGGGGGGGGCGCTATCGTAGAATCAGTGATATCTCACATATGTATCTTAGTGTGATGCCGTGCGTGTACGTTGATAGCTCGTACCGTCGTCTGAGTGGGGGCCTTCTTCATTTATGCCATGAAGATCGTTCCTTCCCAGGACGAGAAGCATGGGGCCTCGTGGGCGGCAGAAGCCAAAGCTGTTGCTCGTAGTGGCAGGATGGTCTCGAGGTGTTCTTCTCCCGCGCGTTCAAGATTCAGTATATTTTCTGCTTGAAAAAATCCATTAATGTCACGATTTATTTTGCAGTAACAGTTAGTGAAGGTCGCTATAATGAGGATACGATATTTTACACATGTATTGTAGAGTGATACCGTACGTGTATGTTGATAGCTCGTACCGTCGTCTGAGTAAGGGGCTGCTTCATTTATGCCATGAAGATCGTTCCTCCCCAGGACGGGTGGCATGGGGCCTCGTGGGCGGCAGAAGCCGAGCCTGATGCTCGTGGTGTCAGGAGGGTCTCGAGGTGTTCTCCTCCAGTGTGTGGAAGATTCGGTGTCTGTTTTGTTTGGAAAATCCATTCACGTCACGATTTTCTTCGTCAGTAACCGATAATGTCTTCCCTTATGGTTAGTATATGATCGTTTTCATGTGTCACATGGTGATACGGTACGTGAGTGTTGATAGCTCGTACCGTAGTCTGAGTGGGGGCTTGCTTCATATATGCCATGAAGATCGCTCCTCCCCAGGACGGGTGGCATGGGGCTTGTGCGCGGCAGAAGCCGAGCCCGTCGCTCGTGGTGGCAGGAGGGTCTCAAGGTGTTCTTCTTTCGTGTGTGTAAGATTCGGTGTCTGTTCTGTTTGGAAAATTCGTTCATGTTACGATTTTTTCGTCAGTAACCGTCGGTGCACTTGCCTAAAAATGTATATTTTTGGTTAGTATACGATCTTTTTTACATGTATCATAAAGTGATACCATACCTGTATGTCGATAGCTCAACAACAAGCTCGTACCATAGTCTGAGTAGGGACCTGCTTCTTTTTTGCTCTGAAGATTTGTTCTCCGAAAGACGGCAGGTATGGGGCCTCGTGGGCGATGGAAGCCGAGCCTGTTGCCGGACGGTGTCGAGGTTTTCTTCTCCCGTGTGTGGAAGATTCGGTATATTTTCTGTTCAAAAAATTATGTTCATATCACAATTATTTTGTCAGTAACCGTCATTGTATATCCCTATGGTTAGGATACGATCTTTTCGTATGTATCATTGTTTGATACGTGTATGTTGATAGCGCGTCCCGCAGTCTGAGTGGGGGCCTGCTTCATTTATGTGTTGAAAATGGTTCCTGCCCAGGACGGGAGGCATGAGCCTTGGTGGGCGGCAGAAGATGAGCCTGTTGCTCATTGTGGCAGGAGGGTGTCGGGATGTTCTTCCCCCGTGTGTGCAAGATTCATTATCGTTTTTGTTCGGAAAATCCATTCATGTCACGATATAGTCTATATGGTCTGTAGTCTAGACTGTACATATATTTTTGTAAGTATAACCGTATTTGTATTTCCTTATGGTTAGGATACGATTTTTTTCATCTGTGTCATATTGTGATACCGCACGTGTATGCTGATCGCTCGTATTATAGTAGACTGAGTGGGGGCCTGCTTCATTCATGCCATAAAGATCGTTCCTTTTCAAGACGGGTGGGCATGGGGCCTCGTTGGCGCCAAACGCCGAGCCTGTTGCTTGCGGTGGCAGCAGTGCGTCGGGGTGTTCTTCTCTCGTGTATGGAAGATTCGGTATCGGTCCTGTTTGGAAAATCCATTCATGTCACGACATCTTGTCAGTAACGGTCAGTGTCTTTCCTACGATATTTCTCATATGTGTCATAGTGTGATACAGTACGTGCAAAATGATGGCTCGTACCGTCGACTGAGTGGGGGCCTGCTTCTTTTATGCCATGATGATCGTTTCTCTCCAGGACGGGTGGCATGGGGCCTCGTGGGCGGCCGAAGCCGAGCCCGTTGCTCGTGGTGGCATGAGGGTGTCGACGTATTCTTCTCCCGTGTGTACAAGATCCGGTGTCTGTTTTATTCGTTAAATCTATTTATGTCACGATTTTGGTTGTCAGTATCCGTCATTGCACTTCCCTATGGTAAAGATTCGATATTTTATTTTTTGTTATAATGTGACACCGTACGTGTATGTTGATAGTTCGTACCGTCGTCTGACTGGGGGCTGCTGTATTTATGACATGAAGATCGTTTCTTTCCAGGACGGAGGCATGGGTCCTCGTGGGCGGCAGAAGTCGAGGCTGCTGTATGTTGTGGCAGGAGGGTGTCGACGTGTTCTTCTCCCGTGTGTGGAGTATTCCGTATATATTCTGCATTCATGTCACGACGTTTTTGTCAGTAGCCGTCGTTGTCTTTCCCTACGTTTAGGATACGATATTTTTCATATGTATCATGTGATACATGTATGTTGATGGCTCGTACTGTGGTCTGCGTGAGGCCCTGCTTTATTTATTCATGCCATCCATGAAGATCGTTTCTCCCCAGAACGGGAGGTATTAGGGCTCGTGGGCGGCAGAATCTGAGCCTGTTGCTCGTGGTGGCAGATGGTTGTCGAAGTGTTCTTCTCCCGTGTGTGTCGAAAATTCTGTATATTTTCTGTATAAAAAATGCATTCATGCCACGAGGTTTTTGCCAGTAGTAGCCGTCGTTGTCTTTTACATTGGTTAAGATACGATCTTGTTCATATGTATCATAGTGTGATACGTGTATGTTGATAGCTCGTTATTGTAAGGCTTAGTTTGGGTAAGCTATTGGTTAACCTTTTGCAAGTGGTCAAACGGACTAATACCCCACTATTTCCATAACAAATAATGCCGTCGTCGGCAGGATTGGTTTTTGGGGTGGTGGGTTCAAACCCCACATCCACCACAATAAACGTTTTCAGACTTTCCCCATGTCGAACATGAAAAATACTTTCCCCGGTATACCCAGGAAATGAAACGGCTTGGATAATTGACAGGTCCGCCGATATATCCAGCCGTCCTGCTATCCCGCCGTTCCAGGGCGGGAAGAGTATTATAAGGCTTAGTTTGGGTAAGCTATTGGTTAACCTTTTGCAAGTGGTCAAACGGACTAATACCCCACTATTTCCATAACAAATGCCGTCGTCGGCAGGATATTGGTTTTTGGGGTGGTGGGTTCAAACCACAATAAACGTTTTCAGACTTTCCCCATGTCGAACATGAAAAATACTTGGGAAATTGACAAAATCGGGTACACCCGGGTGGTTTCTGAACAAAATCGGGTACCTTTTTTTCCGCGACGGGGCGCGCTTACGTACGCCTGCAAAACGCCTCCAAATCGCCTTCTGGCGCCTGAACTCACTGCGCCTTGTGTACGCGCAGCACCCCAAACCGTTTTTTCGGCGTTCGAACCCTCAAAACGGCGCCAATGACGGCCCCCAAAAAGTGCTCTCGACGGACTACCCGATTTTGTTCAGGAACACACCGGGTACACCCCGCCCTGTGCTTCGATTTTATCAACTACCCGATTTCGGCCATACTGCACCCGTTTTTGTTCACTTGCAAAACCCGCGGAGACACGGAAACGGACGACATCTCCCCGCAACCCAGCTGTGGAAGATCCCGCACACAACTAGCAAGTTGGCGACTGTCATGCGACCACAGCAGCATTGCTAACTTCCCGGCCCACAAAGATCCAGCCCCGATGCAACCGCACTGCGAAGAATGGTGGCATGGCGGTGAGCGCGGACACCCGACCAAGATCCGGCGACACCCAACCAAGATCCGGCGCTAGGACGAAAAGACAAGACCATATTGTCGTTTGTTGTTTTCTCACATTAACTCTTCTTGTCAAAAATCTAGAGCCCGTGGTCACACAAAGGTGCTGGAGCCCTAGGAAGATCCGAAAAACCAAGTGAAGTCAAAGTTCGTCAGGGAAATACTACGCTTTCCCGCCTAAAAACGCATGATACGGAAGAAGGCGCACAAGTGAAAAAGTCAAATGTGCAAACTAAACTCACATGGCCGCGGGTATCCACTCAACTACAGCACAGAGTTCCCCCGTCCCCTCAACTAACCAACTCGTATATGTAGAGACGGTCCACTTGTTGGTGATTTGGTCCTCACAACAACACGCGTCAGACGAGCCTGAGGGTGCCTGTTTTCGGAGAACTTCGTGTTTTTCCGAAAAAATAAGAGACGTATGTATCCTCCCTTCCCCGGAGCATGTATTGCGGTGGGGTGCTTCGAAGTACTTCGTATAACTCAACAAAACTACTTGTACTTCGTAGTACAGCTGTTGCGTGTGTGTATGCGTTCGCAGTATGTGTTAGCAGTCCAGTACGTGTTCGCAGCACAGTATGTGCTCGCAGTACAGTAGTAGTATGTGTTCGCATCACGGTATATATATGTTCGCGTTATTGAGTACGTGTTCGCAGTAGGTGTTTGCAGTACAGAATGAATGTGTTCGCAGTACAGCATGTGTTTGCGGTAGTATGTGTTCGTTCCCATAAAAAGAGAGAGAAATGTGCGACATCATAGTACCAAGCAGCAAGGTAATCTGTCTACTCGTCGTATCTACCAAAGGTGCTATAAGATCAATGGAAAGCATAATTTGACACGTGCAATGAATAATAATCTGATGCTATAGACTAACCAAAAATGCTTGCATGCGTGCATGCGTGACCTGCAAAGTAGTAGTGCGCGGTGTGCGGGATGAGTTGACCGAATCGAACAATCATGACAAAACCCATTACCCCGTACGTGCGTACCTGGAAATATCTCCGACTCCTACGAGTAGTACTCGTACCTGGATTTCATTTCCCACATTTTCCATTCTAGTTTTCTTCGCTCGTTCGGAGGGACAAAGCGCCTTGTTCTTTCACCTTTTTTCTCTCCGTTGTACTTGGAACTAGTGATCATGGACACGCATCATTCTACACGGACGCCCATCCCCGTTAATGTGTATGTCGAGATTAAAAGGGAGGGGATACTCGAACGAGAAAAATTCCGGACGACAGAGAAATATTTCCTCGAATGGAGTGTGGATGACGGAATGAAAACCCGTTTCGGTTGAGGTCTAGGTACCGTTGTGGTCCTCGTACGAAATTAATGAGAGGTTAGTATCAAAGTGTTTTTTTTTTTTTTTTTTTTTTCATCCTCCGGCGGATGTGGAAAAACTAAAGCTTTAGCTTCCACGTGTGCGTGTGTGTGTGTGGAGTGGCGCGGAGAGCGTGTGGGGTGGCGCGGAGAGCGTATGGGGTGGCGTGGGGAACGTGTGGAGCCGAGGGCGTGCGTCGTTTGCTGATGTTTGAAGCAACAAGTGGACCGTCTCTACATATACGAGTTGGTTAGTTGTGGGGACGGGGGAACTCTGTGCTGTAGTTGAGTGGATACCCGCGGCCATGTGAGTTTAGTTTGCACATTTGACCTTTTCACTTGTGCGCCTTCTTCCGTATCATGCGTTTTTAGGCGGGAAAGCGTAGTATTTCCCTGACGAACTTTGACTTCACTTGGTTTTTCGGATCTTCCTAGGGCTCCAGCACCTTTGTGTGACCACGGGCTCTAGATTTTTGACAAGAAGAGTTAATGTGAGAAAACAACAAACGACAATATGGTCTTGTCTTTTCGTCCTAGCGCCGGATCTTGGTTGGGTGTCGCCGGATCTTGGTCGGGTGTCCGCGCTCACCGCCATGCCACCATTCTTCGCAGTGCGGTTGCATCGGGGCTGGATCTTTGTGGGCCGGGAAGTTAGCAATGCTGCTGTGGTCGCATGACAGTCGCCAACTTGCTAGTTGTGTGCGGGATCTTCCACAGCTGGGTTGCGGGGAGATGTCGTCCGTTTCCGTGTCTCCGCGGGTTTTGCAAGTGAACAAAAACGGGTGCAGTATGGCCGAAATCGGGTAGTTGATAAAATCGAAGCACAGGGCGGGGTGTACCCGGTGTGTTCCTGAACAAAATCGGGTAGTCCGTCGAGAGCACTTTTTGGGGGCCGTCATTGGCGCCGTTTTGAGGGTTCGAACGCCGAAAAAACGGTTTGGGGTGCTGCGCGTACACAAGGCGCAGTGAGTTCAGGCGCCAGAAGGCGATTTGGAGGCGTTTTGCAGGCGTACGTAAGCGCGCCCCGTCGCGGAAAAAAAGGTACCCGATTTTGTTCAGAAACCACCCGGGTGTACCCGATTTTGTCAATTTCCCAAAATACTTTCCCGGTATATATACCCAGGAAATGAAACGGCTTGGATATTTGACAGGTCCGCCGATATATCCAGCCGTCCAGCTATCCCGCCGTTCCAGGGGGGGAAGGCTTAGTTCGGGCAAGCTATTGGTTAACCTTTTGCAAGTGGTTAAACGGACTAATACCCCACTAATACCTTAACATCGTACTGTTGTCTGCGTGAGGCCCTGCTTCATTCATGCCATGAAGATCGTTCCTCCCAGGACGGGAGGTATTGGGGCTCGTGGGCGGCAGAAGCCGAGCCTGTTGCTCGTGGTGGCAGCAGGGTATCGAGATGTTTTTTTCCCGTGTGTGGAAGATTCGCTGTCTTTTCTGTCTTGAAATCCGTTCATGTCACGATATTTTTAATACGTATCCGTCAATGAATTTCCCTGTAAATGATATAGACTAGACTATATGGTTAGGATGATAGCATTTTTGATATGCATCATTGACAATTGTGTGATACTGTACGTGTATGTTGATAGCGCGAACTGTCGTCTGAGTGAGGGCCTGATTCATTTAAGCAATGAAGATCGTTCCTCCCTAAGACGGGGAGCATGGGGCCTTGTGGGCGGCACAAGCCGACCCTGTCGCTCGTGGTGGCAGGAGGACGCCCGGGTATTCTTCTCCCGTGTGTGGAAGATTCGGTATCTGTTTTGATTGGAAAATCCATTAATGTCACGATTTTTGAGTCAGTATCTGCCATTGTCATTCCCTATGGTTAGGATACATACGATCTTGTTCATATATATGTCTCATCGTGTGATACATGTTCGTTGATAGCTCGTACCGTCGTCTGAGTGGGGGCCTGTTTCATTTGTGCCATGAAGATCTTTCCTCCCCAGGACGAGAGGCATTGGGCCTCGTAGAAGGTAAAAGCCGAGCCCATTGCTCGTGGTGGCATGAGGGTGTCAAGGTGTTCTTTTCCCATGTGTGGAAGATTCGTCATCTGTTCTGTCTTGAAAATCCGCTCGTGTAACGATTTTTGAGTCAGTAACCGTCATTGTATATTCATTAAAAAATCGATCGATGCTTAGGATATGATATTTTCATATGTATGTAATGTGTCATAAGGTGATACCGTACGTAAATGTTGATAGCTCCTATCGTAGTCTGAGTGTCTGAGTGGGGGCCAGCTAAATTTATGCAATGGAGATCGTTCCCATTTAGAACGGGAGACACGGGGCTTTGGGGGCGGCAGAAGCCCAGGCTGTTGCTCGTGGTTGCAGGAGTGTGTCAAGGTGTTCTTCTTCCGTGTGTGCAAGATTCTCTGCGGAAAATCTATTAATGGCAGGTATTTTTTTCAGTAACCGTCATTGTGTTTCCCTATGGTTAGGATACGATCTTCTTTTATGTGTATCATGGTTTGATACGTGTACGTTGATAGCGCGTACCGTCGTATGAGTGGGGGTCTGCTTCTTTTTTTACATGAAATACGTTCTCCCCGAGGACGGGAGACACGGGGCTTCGTGTGCGGCAGACGTCGAGGTTGTTGCTCGTGGTTGCAGGAGGGTGTCGAGGTGTTCTTCCGTGTGTGCAAGATTCTGTTTGGAAAATCCATTTGTGTCACGACTTTTTTGGTCAATAACCGTAACTGTATTTCCAAATGGTTAGGGTACGATCTTGTTTGTATTTGGTATATATTGCGAAACCGTACGTGTATGTTTTTTTGCGTACCGTCGTCTGGGTGGGGACTTGTTTCATTTATGCCATGGAGATCGTTCTTTCCCAGGACGAAAGAGTCATAGATAGGGCCTCGTGGGCGGCAGGAGCCGAGCCTGTTACTCGTGGTGGCAGGAGGGCGTCAAGGTGGTCTTCTCCCGCGTGTGGAAGATTCGGTATATATGTTCTGTTTGAAAAATCATTTCATGTCACGACTTTGTTCGCCAGTAACCATCATCGCATTTCCAAATAGTTGGGATGCGATCTCTCACATATGTATCAAAGTGTGATACCGTACGTGTACGTTGATAGCTCGTGCCGTCGTAGGAGTGGGGGCCTGCTTCATTTAGGCAATGAAGATCGTTCCTCCCCACGACGGGAGGGACGGGGCCTCGCGGGCGGCAGAAGCCGAGCCTGATGCTCGTGGTGGCAGGAGGCAGGAGGGCGTCGAGGTGTTTTCCCGTGTGTGGGAAATTCATTACCTGTTTTGGAATGAAAATCTATTTACTTCACGATTTTTTGGTCAGGAACCGTCATTTTCTTTCCCTATGGTTAGGATACGAAATTGTCCATATGTATCGTAGTGTAACACTTGTTTGTTGATAGCTCGTCGTACCGTCGTCTGAGTGGGGGCCTGCTTCGATTATGCCATAAAGATCGTTTCTCCCCAAGACGGGAAGCATGGAGCCTCGTGGGCAGCAGAAGCCAAGTCTGTTGCTCGTGATGGCAGGAGGATGTCGTGGTGTTCTTCTCCCGTGTGTGGAGGATTTGGTACCTGTTCTGTGCAGAGAATGCATTCATGTCACGAAGGTTTTGTCAGTAACCATAATTGTATTTCCTTAAAATATGGGTTTACAACTATGCTTAGGATACGATCCCGTTCATATGCATCATAGTGTGATACTGTACGTGTATGTTGATACCTCGTACTATCGTTCTTCCCCTGGGCGGAAGGCACGGCGCCTCGTGGACGGCAGAATCCGAGCCTGTTGCTCGTGGTGGCAGGAGGGTGTCGAGGTGTTTTTCCGTGTGTGCCAGAATCAGTATCTATCTGTTGTATTTGGTAAACTTGTTCATGTCACCATTTTGTTTGCCAGTAATCGTCATTGTATTTATTTCCCTATGGTTAGGATACGATTATTTTCTTATGTATCATAGTGATACCGTACGTTTACGTGTTGATAACTTTTACCGTCGTCCGAGTGGAGGCCTGCTTCATATATGCCATGAAAATCGTTCCTTCCCGGGACGGGAGGCATGGGGCCACGTGGGCGGCAGAAGCCGAACCTGTTGCTCGTGGTGTCAGAAGGGTGTCGAAGTCTTCGTCTCCCGTGTGTGCAAGATTCAGTATCATTTCTGTTTGGAATATCCATTTATGTCACTATTTTGTTTGTCAGGAACCGTCATTGTATTTACCCATGGTTTGGATACGATACTTTTCAAAAATGTCATCGTGTGATACCGTACGTGTTTGTTGACAGCTCGTACCGTCGTCTGAATGGGGGGCTGCTTCATTTATGCGGTGAAGATCGTTCGTCCCCAGGACGGGAAGCATGGGGCCTCGTGGGCGGCAGAAGTCGAGCCTGATGCTCGTGGTGGCGGGAGCGTGTCGAGGTGTTCTTCTCCCGTGTGTGCAAGATTCGATATTATTTTCTGTTTGGAAATCCATTCATGTCACGATTGTTTTTATCAGTAATCGTCATTGTATTTTCCTATGTGGTTAGGATACGATCTTTTTCATATGTATGTATCATATTAGTAGCAATACCGTACGTCTACGTGTTGATAGCTCGTACCGTCGTCTGAGTGTGGGCCTGCTTCATTTATGCCATGTAAATTGTTCGTCCCGAGGACGGAGGCGTGGGGTCCCGTGGGCGGCAGACGCCGATCCTGTTGCTCGTGGTGGCAGGAGGGTGTCGAGGTGTTCTTCTTCCGTGTGCGCAAGATTCGGTATCTTTTCTGTTTGGAAAATCCATTCACGTCGCGATTTTGTTTGTCAGGAACCATCATTGTATTTAACCATGGTTAGGATACGATATTTTTCATATGTATCATAGTGTAATACCGTACGTGTAGGCTATTTGGATAGCTCGTACCGTCGTCTGAGTGTGGGCCTGCTTCAATATTACCATGAAGATCGTTCCTCTCCAGGACGGGAAGCATAGGACCTCGTGGGCGACAGCAGCCGAACCTGTTACTCGTGGTGGAAGGAGGGTTTCAATATCTCCTTCTCCCGTGTGTGCAAGATTCGGTATAATTTCTGTTTGGAAAATCCATTCATGTCACGATTTTGTTTGTCAGTAACCGTCATTGTATTTACCCATGGTTATAATACGATCATTTCCAAAGGTATCATAGTCAGTGTGATGCCGTCCGTGTATGTTGATAGCTCGTACCGTCGTCGTAGGAGTGGGGGCCTGCTTCATTGAAACCATAAAGATCTTCCCCAGGACGGGAGGCATGGGGTCCCGTGGGCGACAGAATCCGAGCCTGTTGCTCGTGGTGGCAGGAGGGTTTCAAGATCTCCTTCTCCCGTGTGTGCAAGATTCGTTATCATTTCTGTTTGGAAAATCTGTTCATGTCACGATTTTGTTTGGCAGTAACCGTCATTGCATTTGCCTGTAAATAGTATCTATAGTTAACATACGATATTTTGCATATGTATCATAGTGTAATACCGTACGTGTATTTTGATAGCTCGTACAATAGTCTGAGTGGGGGCGTGCTTCATTGATACCGTGAAGATCGTTCGTCCCCAAAAAGGGAGGCATGGGGCCTCGTCGTCGGCAGAAGCCGAGCCTATTGCTCGTCGTAGCAGGAGCGTGTAGACGTGTTTTTCTCCCGTGTGTGCAAGATTCAACATATTTTCTGTTTGGAAAATCCATTCATGTCACGATTTTGTTTGTCAGTAACCGTCATTGTATTTCCCTACGGTTACTATACGATCATTTTCATATGTATCACGAACAGTGATACCGTACGTTTACGTGTTGATAGCTTTTACCGTCGTTGGAGTGGGGGCCTACTTCATCTATGCCGTGAAAATCGTTCCTCTCCAGGACGAGAGGCATGGGGCCTCGTGGGCGGCAGAAGCCGAGCCTGTTGCTCGTGGTGTCAGGAGGGTGTCGAGGTCTTCTTCTTTCGTGTGTGCAAGATTCGGTATAATTTATTTTTCAAAAAACCATTCATGTCACGATTTGGTCTGTCAGGAACCGTGATTGTATTTACCCACGGTTTGGATACGACATTTTTCAAATGGATCATAGTGTGATACCGTACGTGTACGTTGTTAGCTAGTACTACCGTTGTCTGAGTGGGGGTCTGCTCCATTGATACCATGAAGTACGTTCCTCCCCAGGACGGGAGGCATGGGGCCTCGTGGGCGACAGAAGCCGAGCCTGTTGCTCGTGGTGGCAGGAGGATGTCGAGATCTTCTTCTGAGATTCTCCCGTGTGTGCAAGATTAATTATCATTTCTGTTTGGCAAATCTGTTCATGTCACGATATTTTTCGTCAGTAACCGTGATTGTATTTTCCTATAAATTGTATCTATGGTTTGGATACGATATTTTGCATGTGTATCATAGTGTGAAACTGTACGTGTATATTGATACCTCGTACCGTAGTCTGAGTGGGGGCCTGCTTCATTTTCGCGGTGAAGGTCGTTCGTCCCCGGGACGGGAAGCATGGGGCCTCGTCGGCGGCAGGCGCCGAGCCTGTTGCACGTGGTGGCAGGAGCGTGTAGAGGTGTTTTTCTCCCGTGTGTGCAAGATTCGGCATTTTTTCTGTTTGGAAAATCCATTCATGTCACGATTTTGTTTGTTAGTGAGCGTCATTGGATTTCCCCATGGATAGGATACGATCATTAATATTTGTATCATACATAGTGATACCGTGCGTTTAGCTGTTGATAGCTTTTACCGTCGTTTGAGTGGGGGCCTGCTTAATATATGCCGTGAAAATCGTTCGTCCCCAGAACGGGAGGCATGGGGTCTCGTGGGCGGCAGAAGCCGAGCCTGTTGCTCGTGGTTGCAGAAGGGTTTCGAGATCTTCTTCTCCCGTGTGTGCAAGATTCGGTATCATTTCTGTTTGGAAAATAATCTGTTCATGTCACGATTTTGTTTGTCAGTAACCGTCATTGTATTTTCCTGTAAATTGTATCTATGGTTAGTATACGATATTTTGCACATGTATCATAGTGTGAGACCGTACGTGTATTTTGATAGCTCGTACCGTAGTCTGAGTGGGGGCCTGCTTCATTTATGCCATGAAGATCGTTATTCCCCCGGACGTGAGACATGGGGCCTCGTGGACGGCAGAAGCCGAGCCTTTTGCTCGTGGTGGCAGGAGCGTGTCGACGTGTTCTTCTCCCGTGTGTGCAAGATTCGGTATCTTTGCTGTTTGGAAAATCCATTCACGCCACGATTGGTTTCGTCAGTAACCGTCATTATTTGTTGTGCAGTCATTTTTTATGTGTCCAAATTCTTGGCAGTTGTAGCATCGTACCTTCCGTGGTCATTTGGTGGTTGTCGTTGGCGATTTTAGGCCCGCCAGGTTGTTTACATGTTCTGGTCTCGAGAGTTGTGGTCTATGTACAATATTCTCATCGTTGATTGAATCTCGTCCGTGCGAAAGTTTCGGCTGTGAAAGCTCGTCATCTTTACTAACTCGTAGTCGTCGATCAAGCCTTGCAGTAAGATGTCTTTAAACCTCTCGTCTGAGATATTTTCTCCCATTTCATGCAGCCGAATGTGAATCTCCATCAGCTTGATGGCATAGTCATCAGAGTCTTGCCCTTGCTCCATCACGAAGTTCACAAGCTTCTCGTAGCACGCCCGCCATGATTTCTTGCTGTTGCTGTTATACTTGGTGTACAAAGCGTTCCACGACTTCCGTCAGTGCCCCAGACTTCCTGCCGAAGTCATGCCTAAATATTGTCGAATTAGTTTATCTGCAGGGCCGCTAGTGACGAGGTACAATATTGTGAAAAGGGTCTCGCACGCTCGCTCCCCGCGTTGAATTTCCACTAGATTCGTCGGGGTACCCGGGGTGTCACGGTCTGTGATAGTCGGAACCGGTTCAACCGATCCGTTCAGAACATCAGACACGTCTTTGTTTGGCATGGAAAAGACTACACGGGCCGTCGAGCTACATTCGCGATAGTTCTCTGGTTTGGTGTCATCGAATCTGGGAATATTCCTTATGGTTGATGTCACGACGTTCCCGGGCTCCTCCATGACTGCTCTGAATGTATTGCTTATGCTGACCTGTGCCGTCGGGTTTATTCTCGCACGCAGCTTGATCGTGTCCATTGACCGCCTGAAGCGTGCCGACCTGCTCGCCGGGCTTCCTTTCTTGTTTCTTTCAGCTCAATTCTGTCCGTGTACCACTCAAGCGTGCCGGTCTGTCCGCCGGATTACCCTGTTGTGTCTTTCTTGTTCCTTTCAGCTCAATTCTGTCCGTGTACCACTCAAGCGTGCCGGTCTGTCCGCCGGATTACCCTGTTGTGTCTTTCAACACGACCTTGTACGCAGATCACCTGCAGCGTGCCGGTCTATCCGCCGGGATCCTTTTCTCGTTCAGCTCGATCTTGAACGCAGATCGCCTGAAGCTTGCCTGTCTGTCCGCCGGGCTTCCTTTTCTTCGTGCACGTTGTTCCAGTGCCGTTCGACTCGACTCACTTTTGGTTCGAAGTTTCTTCCGTAGTGTTCCCGCAAAACCACCTGTTTTGTGCTCCACCGCAGGGGGTGTTCATGCGCTGTGTGTTACACGCTAACGAGGCTCATAACCTGTTATAAATGTGGTGGTGCCTGACCGATGACGGTCTTCAGAGGCTAACACAGAGTCGCGGCGAGACGAGCTCGAGCCTGACTCATGATGGTGTAGACGATGGTGGATCACTTCAAATGGGTTCTCGTTGGGCCAACAAAAAACATCTTACTATGAACTGTCCAAGCTCAGATGCAGATGTGAACAGTGAACTCGATGTGCAAGCACTCGTCTCTCTTCTTTCTTATGATAACAAATTATATCGCATGGTAGTATCCACTACATACGATACCCAGCTCAATCTTAGGCACGTGAGGTATTACACACTTCGATCTTGTGAACTTGACCTAGTCAACACTTCGATATTACGCACGTGACCCGTCAACACGACATTACTTGGTGGAACGCAGTACCATATATGTTTCCTCTTCGATACTCGAAGTAAACAACTTCTAACACATGGTTCGACAGCCTACCCGGTACTCTGCATACAATGTAATGAACATCTACCTTTAACCGATGGATTCCTTGTTGATCCTACTCTTCAACAACTCCACATTTTGGTACTCCATCTTCTGGTACTCCATCCTCTGGTACCCCGGTACCTCTAGTCCTCTACCATTCATGATCAACATCTGAGCAACCGTATCTGCTTTGCCTCATGGCATCCTACACCATCGAGTCCTCCACGTGATCGACGGTACCTCGCCCTCGAATTACTCACATATTATGTACGAATCGAAAATATGACGAAAAAAACGAGTTTTTTGGATACATGGTTTTGGTGCACTCCCTGTCTCAGCCCCCGAAAAGAGAGGGGCGCTCGATTGTTTTTCGTGCTCGGCTGGAGGATCGAAACGTACCAAAAGAAGGATACGTGCCCAGCACTACTGAAATAATACTTGCTCGGGAGCAAAAGGCTTTATCCCATGGCGGCGATCTTGTCCTTCTCGCGTACGCGCGCCCTCCTCGGCCGAGTAAGGCCTGGACGTTTAGGCTCCGACCGCCCGCCCACGACACTGCTGAAAGACCAACCAGTAAGTACCACTGACGGCTCGAACTTGTGCTACGATAAAGGCAGTGGCACTTTTTACCTAAATCATTTTCTGGATGGCGGTGCTCCATAACCCAAAATCGTCCGACTGCCATTCTTGGTTTGCAACGCATGACATACGTGCTTCTAGGGCAAGGCCATGACATTGTTCATCGAGCTGAGCTTGCCTTTTTTCCTTTAAAATAGTTCGTTAGCTCTTGGTGAGGTATAGACTATAATACTTCATCAAGTGAGGACCCTCAAAAACAAACGCGCACCTCTGCCGTGGAGCGTGTGCCGTCGCTACCACGCGCGTGTGCCATCGCTACCGCGCACGTACATCCGGCTCGCCGCCACTTTTGCCCCCCGACAGACCCGGTGAGCCGTTCGACCACCCTTCCTCTTGATCACTGCACACGCCGCTTTGCTCTCTCTCTCGATGTTTCACCTCTCGAATCATGAGGAAGGGGGCCAGGCCGTTGGGGGGGCGGGGGGGGGGAGGAAGGGGGGTAGTTGGTAGCTGTTGCCGCTGCCGCGGCGGCGGTGGCGACCACGGCGGCTACTGCTGCTGCTGCTGCTGCTATTGCTGCTGAGATTCCCGCTCTGGCTGCCCGACCCCAAATCCCCCCTGCTCTCTCCCTAGCAAAATCTCCTCATCTCCGTTTTTCATCACCGTGCCATCAACCACAGCCGCCGCTTCCTTTTCGTGTTCACCGCACTGTTCACCTCTTATTCTTGCGCTATCGCCGACGCCTGTACCTCAGATCGCTGTTGATTCGGCGTCGGTGGCATGTGCAGCGGCGGCGGTATCTATGTTGGCAGCGGTGGCCTCTACAGCTCTAATATAACCCCTTTCTCTTCCATCTTTCCCAGCTGGCGCTGAATCGCCCGCTACATATTGTCCACCCGCTGCTCTTTTGCTCTAAAAGCCTCTGATTGAAAGAAAAACTGGCTTCAGCTTGTGATGCTGATGATGAATCCCTTGCTAGTGTTCTGGCTCAATTGGCCGCTGATCTCTTGTATGATAATACTGCTCACAGCATATAATTCCTTGAGGCGTCGGGTAGGTGGTGCTCTCGTTTGGGCATCCGTCCAACTCGTAACTGCTATCTCTCTCCACAAAGGACGATCACAGTTTAACCTTGAGTTTTTAATGCAGCATAATGAGCTGCGTCTCTGTTCATTTGTAGCGGGTGCTGGTCCCACTTGGTCCAGGAGCATGGGGCGTCATCTCAGCAGGGTTCTTCGATTCCCCGACTGTAACCTAGCCCCATGCATGATACTCCCTTAGCCTCCCATGCATGATGCATGTGCACGTGCATGATGCATGATGCATGCATGATCACCTTCCATACTAGTATCTTGATTAGACGCACTACCTTCGTTGACTCCTTCACGAGGATAGCGAACGGCACCGCCGTGAGCCGGGCGCAAGGACCAAGACAACATATCAAATAGTGTATTATCCACGTAGAATGAGCACCAAAATGAGTAGGAACAAGCCCATAAAACACTGAATTCGTGTGGCATCCATCATGCCATCTTCACGAATTCCCGAATACAGGGGAGACGACAATTATTATTTCGTCTACGTAGAGCCTATGCGGCCACACCTACCAGAGGCAATGCGCAAATAACCAGTAGATCAATAGATATATCTACCGGTAGATGTGAGGTCGTTCAGGACCGACTACTAGTGCTGCTGTGCAGGGTGTCTCTGGCTCTGATCTTGTTACCCATACAAGGGTGCTTGACAAGTTGCGTGTTGCATCTTGCAGTAGACTCTTGCTTACCGAATGTCTCCTAAGCGCAGGTGGTCGGCTCATCCTCACGAAGGCAGGCGATAACCCCAGCTAGGTACGATAAGGGGACACATGCTACAAATCATAACGCCGCCACAGGGGAAGGGGGGTGCCATAACAGTACATTGTAGCTTGCATGCAGTAGCGAATATCGTGACGTGTAGGTTCCTGGCATCCGTAAACGATAAAGCGGCGTTTCTTCACCACCACCAATACCTTCTTGGGAAACACAACCAAACACATGCACTGGAGCTAGGGCACGCACAAAACGGAAACATGACTCACGCTGCAGCACTCCCCTCCCCAGAACGAGGAAAAAGCCATAGACCGCCGCCACGTCACCATGAAAGCTTCCACCGAGACCCGATTGTGATGCATTACTCGTTCAGACACACACAACGTGACCAATCTAAACGTTTCCAAGCATTGGTTTCGTCTGAAGTGAAGTATTCAGCCCTCCAACGGCCGATGGAGCATATGTGCGGTCGGGTTTTTCTTGAACCCCGAAGCGTAGCGAGCTTGCCAATAGGGCGAACAGTAGTGGGCGGTGGAGTTGCCAGTAGAAAGACAAACAGGGCGCGCGGGCTACGATAGAGGTATAACTAGATGTGCCTATTTTGCTTCTGAACGACGGAGCTCCTTAACTTAAAATCGTCAGAAACAAATCATTTTGTTTTGCACGATTCTCGTTGTGTACCTAGGCTATGGAGATTTTTCATCCGATACGTTGCAGTTTTATTCTTTACCCAAGTTTGTGTTTGGCAGAGGTCTTAAAATCCCAAATTGAGGGGTAGTATTTGTTAGAAAAAAAAATTGGTTCACCTCTATCGTAGCACGCGATACACATAAAAAAAAAACATGCTTACATTAAGCTCCTCCTGAACGCAACGAAGAGTGCACTCGGTGGGAAAGTAGGCAGTCAAACAGACCGTAATAGATCTTGCTATCCCGATATCCCGATACGACGCAGCCAGCATTTTGGAAACCCCCATGAAGTTATCAAACAGCTGCCGCTGCTGCGTCCTTGCACAAGCACATTGAACAGCCTCCCTTCTTCTGAGCGATAAGACATGACACCATATTACCATTTCCTCAAGGTGAAACGAGCCAACTAAAAATACAGCCAACCAACATCTTCCCTGCACTACCGTGACAGAAAGAGATATTGCAGTGGGTTGCCAAAATCCCTGAACGTCTCTCCCAACACCAAGGGTCGCAATCCAGAGACAGTATCTGAAATAAATAATCAAAACCTAAACCTCCAAGATCCAAATCCAAAGCCCACAAATCAAACCTCAAAGTCTAAAATCCCAAATCCAAAGACCAAAATCCTAATCCGGGAACCAAAATACCTGGTACAAAATATGAAAACTCTAACACCAACTCGACGAAAGCACTCAGCTGCCGCAACTAGTTGCGTCAATCCACAGTAATCAAACGGACACCAACTGGTGATTTAGGGCCAAAACGAGTGTACTAGCGCAGCAGTCTTAAAAGTACAGATATCCAACTTTACAAGCAACCGATAAACAGCGTTCAGCTCCTGTGACTAGTGGTATTTGATCCCGGAATCAAACGGACATCAGCAAGCTGGTAGAATATAGTTGAACCGAGTGTACTAGGACAGTAGTTCCAAAACTCAATATAGAATCAGGCAGCTGCCTCCCGGCTAGGTATAACACACACCAAAACCGATCAAAATTCAAAACGCTTTAATGCAACAAAGGCAGAAGACAATAATTTTCAGCAGTGAATAATCGTCCGACCAAAAGACATATTTTCAGTCCGTGTTTCTCCAACTTCAAAATCACCCGAATCAGAAAACAAAAAGTCATAGCAGTCATTAGAGTGCCGAAAGCCTTTATTCCGTGAGTCCGAAAACAGCCAAGACAAAATTCTGCCGTCCCGAAACCAAGCGTTCATCAGCAAGTCCCGGTGGAGAAGAAAAACCCTCCTGGTGATTGCCTTTGCCAGAGGTCTGCATGTTGCCCCTCAGACTATACGGCGACAATGTCAAACTCTTCCCGGAACACACCCCCCCGACAATGATGATGAATACCGATGTGTTTTGAATTCAACGCGCACACCAGATTTTGTACAACTGCCTTGTCACCGGGTTACCCTCGAAAACCCTCAAGCATCTCGCACCAAGACCACGCAAAATAAAATCCCACACATTCTGCAAAATCATCACTTCCTCAATGGTGTGTGCCAGTGTAACGTACTCAGCTTCAGTGATCGAAAGCGTCACACACTTCCGAGTCTTTTAAAGCCAGCACGCGCATACCCCCGCGCACATTACAGCCTCACCGGAAACCGGCCACCTGCCAATGACCGTGCCGTGGCAATCAGCATCCGCACACGCAACCAGTTGTATTCCACCGTCTCTCTGAAAAGTAATTAAAAAAT
This sequence comes from Undaria pinnatifida, assembly GCA_012845835.1. Taxonomy (NCBI): domain Eukaryota; class Phaeophyceae; order Laminariales; family Alariaceae; genus Undaria; species Undaria pinnatifida. Next base: position 14,465 of record JABAKD010000107.1, on the reverse strand, counting down.
CACTCGTGCAAAAACACATTCCAAAAGACCAACCGCAGTCTTCCAGTGCTCTTCCCCACGTGAATTCGTGTACCTTGCCACCGCTATTACTGCGTTCGCAACTTCTGGACGTATCTAGTCAGCCAGCGACATCAAGCACCGTACCAGTCCAAAAACGTCCAGTCGCTCTCGGGCTCAGTCGCGGCAAGTTCATCGAGTTTGAGGGGATTTTCGAGCGGGTTTGTCCCCCAAACTAACGCCAAAGTTTAAAGCTGTATTCAGCGAAAGCTTGTAGCGAGATCATCAAAGTACCAGCATCCCAATCCCTAGAATACCGGCAGCCAGTACGCCATCTCAGCTTACCTAGGTTGTTAATCGACACCAGGCGGTCCAGGTATTCGCAGAATCGACCGTACATAGCCTTCCTTCCCACTGTAAAATTATTGTTCACATGAACTATTGTTACTATGGAAACACTTCCAGACTGGACAAAACGCATGACACACAAGTTTGTTAAACACTGCTCAAAACCAAGGCTCTTCACATGCAATAGCAGATGGTTTTGCTACGATCTCGACGCCTGTCTCAAGCCATAGAGGCTGCGATTCAAGCGTACTACCTTGCCAAACATATCTCTACAACCCTGAGGCAACCACATGAACACATCTCTCTCTAGGTTCGACTGAGCAAAGGCCTGTCCGGCATCGAACCGGCATATCCAAGTCCCCAACTCGCAAGTAATGGCACCCAATATGCGAATGCAAGACACCGTAGGCGTCGGAGCAAAAGCCCCAAACAAATGACATATTTGTACAACCCGCAACCTTTAGCAATCATCCCTGACTTCGCATCCCTGACTTCGCACGGGTCGCGAAATCCATTTCGTTCGATCTCCAATCGAACACCCATCTCGCCGAAAAAACGCTCAGGCCCTTTAACTACTATTCAATGAATCGCACCGAAAGACCCGCGTTTTTTCGTTCACCATTGTATTTCTACATGGCCTGAAGCCAAAGACAAGAATACTCGTCAGTGAGCGCTTGGGAATACGAGTTCAGCGTCGAAACCTCGATCACCGGGCGCATGGATAAGGCGGGATTAGCGTGCGGCTGGGCTTGGTGGAACAGTACGTGGCCTATGCCCTCCCACGCTGCCATCAAAGGCAGCAGTCCATGCTGCATAAGCCTCTGATTGAGAGAAGCCTACCCCCTCGTACGCCTCATTTGCTACGACAACCCATCGGCAGTCAGCGGCACACCCCCGAGACCTTCGGGATTATGAGCGATCTGCACCCTCGTTCGCCCCAGTTGCTGTGGAACACGTTCATCATCAATTAGCCGCCAACTCCCGAGACGTTCATGATTGCCAGCGGTTTGCACCTTCGTACGCCCCAGTTGCAGTGGCTCGCCACTATCAACCGGTCTTGAGAAGTAATGCCCCAGTTCCCGGTGGGTCCGCAGACGCAGTGTCGGCTACTGCTGCGGCTGCTGCTGCTGCTGTAGCGTCAGCGGCAACGGCTGTCATGACGACACCGGCGACGGCTGTAGCGGCATCAGCGTCACCAACGACGGCTGTGACAGCATCGGCGGCGCCGGAGACGGCTGTGACAGCGGTGACGGCATCTGAGACGAATGTGATGGCGTCCCCGGCGTCGGTGACGGCAATGAGGACGTCTGTGGCTGCATCGTTGATGTCTGTGACAGCACTGGTGACATATGTGACGCCATAGGTGACGTCTTTGACGGCATCGGTGACGGTCGTGATGGCACTGGTGAATTCCTTGACGGCATCGGTGATGGCTGTGAAGGTACTGGTGACGGCTCATACCGTACTCCCTCGTCTTCAGGAAGTTTCAGCTCCTCCGGTGGCTGCGGCGGCGGTGATGGGGGATCCCCGCCCCACGCCGCAGGCAGCAGTCCAGCGAGCGCCTCCCGCAGGGCTCCCAAGTGACATCACGGGTGTACTACCTGCAGCCGCACACAAGCAGCACTTCACAAAGATCCCTTGGCTGGTTGCTGTCGCTGCTCAGGAATAAGCACACCTGCGCCCTCGGCTCAGATTAATGTGTCCATTTCACATGACCGGACTTATGAAACGGGAGCAGTCCGGAGAACGGTACCATTCCGTAAATACCCAGAAATTGCGACAGCACGTCCGTCTTGTCACTCACCTTCGTGGACACGTTGCGGGCATTGCTCACGTGCACGCACGAATTTTGTTCGTAGTATAGCACTATCCACTAGACCACAAAGACACGTGACCGTTTAGTCCAGTGGGTAGTACTGTTCGCCATCGCGGCCTTTGAGACTAGAGCACTTCGGCGATTGACCACGCCGTCGTGCTTCGGAGAGTCGATTGGCGTGTACTCACGGCAAAACAGTGGCGGTCCAGCACCGGCACGAACTCACCCTTGATGAGTTGAGTGCCGTTGTCTGATCGCAAGCACTCCACAATGGCCGTCCACGAACTTCAGCCAGAAAAAAATCCACGATCATCATGAAGTAGTGGTAACCACCTGACGATGAGGGACGATTCCCGGATAAGTCTGCGAACAGGCACTCCAGGGTCTTGGTTGAGCGGCAGATAGTCGACTGCGGGACAGTCGTCCTCCTTTCCTTATCTTCCGAAGACCCAGCACACGAAACCAACCTTCCAATCACCTTCATACCGTGTTGATGCGCCGTCTTATGCAGGGTTTCAGCATGGAGGTGGGCTAGCCCGACGTGAAGGTCGGTAATGTCGATACGGTGCTACTTGCCCCGGACCAATACTTTGTTGGCGATGGAGGGGTCGATTATCCTACACATGAAACAGTTTCAAGAAGTTTCTCTGTGCACAAACGAAGCACTCTCTACGAGCATGTGGACCCCCTCATTGTCCATGGCCACACGGCATTTCGTCATCACGGCGTGCAGTTATAACAAGCTGCAACTCCACATACATGCGCCACGCTCATCAGTCTCACCTGCGTGTCACCTCCAGGGCAGGGCATCCTTAAGGACAATATTCATCCATATCTCCTTATCTACCGGGGGGCTAAGTCACACATACCAGTGGGGTCCTCGGTGACGTGATACGAAGCACCAAAGTCAGCGACCCACTCATCTCTACAACTATACCTAGCAGGTTCACGACCAGACATTTAATTGCAGCCACTTCTGTCTGGGGGAGCAGTCTGGGCGGTGAGATTGTGAGGATCATCAACTGACGTGGTACTGTTGTGCGTCGATTCCGCTTCTCCAGGGGAATGATATACAGGAATAAACAACCGCAGGGGGGGGGCATACGGTAGAGCGGGGACGTACTGGGGAGCATGCCCAGTTGGAGAATACCAACAGCTCCATAGGGTTCATAACCTGCTCCGGACTGCCAACTCGCAATGTAGAACGTTTGGAGGGGAGAAGTGAAACAAACGGTGTTGCCCTCGAGTCACCCCAGTGCCACTGCCCATAGACTCGACCCAAACGGTACGATGGACCAACTTCACCGCCACCACCACTCTTACGGCTGCTGCTGCTGTGGCTGTTGCTGCTGCGGCGGCGGCTACTGTGGCTGCTATCGCTGCCGCAGCTGTTGCTGCTGTTGCTGCTGTTGCTGCTGTTTTTTCTAATTTTTTCCCTATGAATTTTCTCCATGCCACCATCCTCTGCTCCAGCCGGCTTTTCACCAGCCGGTGTTTCACCACCGGCGTATAGAGCATGTGGTTCTACCCCTTTGAACGACCTTTCCCATTCCCTACGTCCTTATTCTGCGACATGTAAGCGTTTCGAGCCATCCCTTCAAATCCAGCATGAGGTAGACCAGAGCGAGCCAAGAGGATTTCTTCTCAACGTTGCACATTGCCGACACGAACGCTTCTGGACGATGTGTACATTCCCTTTGTCGCCATGACCCTTATCGCCTACCAGCATCGTCAACATTTCCAGGGTATGTTAGCCAAGGGCCTTAAAGAGAGAACAGGAATGTTTCTGCCCGAGGCAATTCATACCCGAGGCAATTCATATGCCTCAGGCAGGTTGCATCACTTTGCTGAACATCACCTCAAGAGTCTGCACGACTAGTGCCCGGCTAGTGTTGTGCCGCCATGTACGAGTATGCGTGTGTTTGAGCGCTTTCATAAACGTCTTCCGACGAGCACCCCCGCACCAAACAAAGGGAGTCACAAACACGCACGAGTGTGGCGTTGTATCATCCCCCGAGTTCTGTGTTCATCTTGACACACACCCTGCCGCCGATTTCTACATTGCAGCGCTTACAATTCATGGGTGCCGTATACAGTACGGCAACGGCGGCAGTATTACTCTCTCGCTTGCCCGGCTGTCCTTTGTAGCACTGTAAGCCTTCTGATATTTTATTCACAGGCACTCGCTTTCGAATTTTCCCGCGGAGGAGGGGGCCGGTAGTGTTCCTCCATCCCCAAAAGCTAAGGCTTGACGTGGCATGCGCCATCGGTTGCTCGTAATCCAGTAACAAACGCTGTTGCTGTGTTCGTGCTGTTTACACAAGAACGCCTACTGCGTAATCAGTTGTTAGCTATATCGCGTTATTATGTCGACGGCTGATGTTCTATATTTACCAACAGTGTAGTCTATACCCTGCTGTTGCGGTTCCTGCGACCCTACGGTAATCCGCACGATTCAACATCCATTGTGCCGCCTAAGAAGTGTGATCAACCTCCGTATTATGATGGGTACCCCGTAGAAATTTCCGGGTAATCAGTCTCGAGCACCCGATATTTTCTCGCTGGTGCACGCCATACCTTCCGGGTGCCCGTTACCCGGATCGGGTAATAATGAGTCCAAAGCTTGGCGGGTACCCGTTAGTGGCTGGTGCCCTGCAGGGTACAGCACCGCAGTACGTTCTTTACACAACAACCTCAAAATATGCGAAGGGTGCCAAGTGTAAATCAAGGAAAAACTACCCGCTGGTTTTTTCCATATGTCGGATGGTTTGAGCCTTCCAAACCGACTACGCGGGTTTTTGATTACACCGGTTGAAACCGGCTGAAAGCGGCCGGCTAAGCGATTTTTCGTTTTGTGTAGTAACGCCTTCGATTCGGGATTCGTTTTGTCGAAAAGGCTACTGGGTGTCCATCTCTACTCACCACCGACTTCCGACCCACCTGTCAGTTTTACGCTCGAACCCGAGCCGCATCCTAGGCACAAGAAACAACGCAAAACTTGATCAAGCAGAAACGTACGACTGCCGGCACCAGCAACCCTGATTCCCGCTCATAGGTGCACCTTCCGACTCAGCGTCACCAGCACAGATCTTCCTTTGGTGAGTAAGAGGACGTTGTTCATATTTCTTGCAGCTGTTCTTGTCCTGAACCTAAAGCCTCCGACGACAAACGACACTGTGAGCTTACCAGATACAAGGCGTTTTTAATTTCAGTCTCCACTAGCCGGCATCAGTACGAAGTATGTTGTTGGGCGGCCGGGCAGCGGCTCTCAGATTTCGACCGTCCTTGTTGCTCAGTGTTCAGCGTTTCCCTAGCGCTGCCGTGTCTCGTTCAACCACGGGCTCGTGACCTGCTCGACGACTCTGGCGCTCTGGGTTCAGATGGCGTTCTTCAATCTTCACATACCACGTATATTTCTGCAGGCTTGTTTTGTGGCTGGCCTTAAATGACCCCTTACTTGTGGTTTGCCATTTCTTTGTCATACATATATGGTACGTCGACCGCCGTATCCTGTTGAGTATATTAAGTGAATCCACAGCTCATCAACCGCGTGCAACAGCCTTGAGATACCTGCGAACGCCGTACGACTGTGGGTCGTAGCACATGACCGTGAGAACTATTCGAAGGTCAGGTTCCTTCGCGTTGCATTTGCTTCTGTTAAGCTCGAACAATTTTACTCCCTTCGTATTTGTTTCTTCTTTGTATCAAATAGATTTCCGTGAGATAGAAGTCCTTCTCCCGGCTCGGGCGCTTACAAGTATGCGGCGCTGCGTATGCCTGGCCCTGCCTGACGCCATTGCTGCCTTTGGCGCATGGGATAGCTCTACACACCACGCGCTGGGCGAAACGCGAAGTAATGTGTCGGAGGTTTCTTGGCGTGGCTTTTTGCGTTCTCGAATTGGCCACGTCTCTCGCGTTCGGCGTAGCTATTAATAGCTTGAAGCCAGGTAATAAACACAAATAATAGGCTGTTCGTTTCTTTGAGTTGCTGTTTTAAGTCGTACAATGGTGATATATGTTGATGTTGGTTGTTGAGGTTTATTTATATCACATGTTCTAGCCTATAATGTGCAAAGGTACAAGGACTCTACAGGTACACACATAATTATTGCCAGGTATAGGCAATATTACCAGGTAAGGCGAGGGCGCACAAAGGAAGGATATCCCGCACACCTACCCCCCCCCTCCCCCCCCCGCCCCGCCGAGGCCCAAAAAAAAAAAGTTCCAAGTTTTTTTTTTTACTTTGTTTCCTTGCTTGGTGGTTCGTTTCTTTGCTGTGCCCCTGTGGATGGTTTACTGCACACTCTTGCGTTAACAAAGAGGCTTGGCAAGCAAGCCAACATTGCAAGAGCAAGGGATGTCAAACTGTACTTTAGGTTGTTCAGGTATGTAAATCTTTGCGTCAATGTAAGGTGGTGAATGTAGTCAGAAATATATAATGGTGGACAAGCGCCGCGCTTAGGCACGAAACCCTGTAAGCCTTCGTGCCCTTGATGTCCAAACACTGTTCCACCGTTCCCGCACAGCCCGGGCTCAAGATGCCGCGGGAGGCAGTTGGCACCGCGTGGAGAGACAAGCGATTCAGGTTTGTCCTAGCCTCCCACGACACCCGCTGGTTGCCAATACCATGAAGAGTTGATGGGTAGTGTTGGAGAACAGGTTCCCGGACAGCCGGGCGTAGTCGCGCGCAGTAGATGGAAGCGTGGACAAGCGTCCTATCGGCGGGATCACTCCCGTCTGCAGCGTCGGAGAAAACATCATCCATATCAATGCCCGCGCCCTCACAATCCCCAAGCCCGTTCACAACTCCCGTCGCAACCACGTCAGCGAAACTGCCCACGCCCGCACCACCCTCACCCTTGCTTACGACTCCCGTCACAACCACGTCGGCGTCACTGCCCGCGCCCGCACCACCCTCACCCCTGCTCACAACTCCCGTCGCCACCACGTCCGCGTCACCGCTTGCGCCCCCGTCGTTATTACTGTCCGTCAACACCAGCGACTCCTTCGCGCCGTCCGTGGCGTTCTTCAGTTTGAAAAAATCCAGCATTGTGCGCCCGCTCCCCACCGCCGCGGCGGCACCAGCACCCATGTCGACACACGTTGGTCGGCATGCAACTTGCGACATGAGCAATAACAATTGTTCAACCGTGGAAAGAAAATTCGACTTTGCTCCTGCTTTTCGCATACACACATCGACAACGCATGCAGCCTGATACACTGCGCGACTAAAATACGTCCAGCGTGGCAGTTCCCAAACTGCTGAATAATTGTGAAGCAGTGTATTAAAAACCAGGTATATTTCACAAACACCATATCATAAATGAAACATAGATCTAATGCACCACGCAGTTTGCAAAGTTGAGTTTCAACCCTTCAATCGGTCGTAATCACAGCTGACGTTTTTCATTTGTTTATTGAAACTGCTTGTGCTAGCGAATGCAACAACTGCTGTCCTCACAATTCCCACTCGTGTTGGAGCGACTGTTCGTGAGTCTCCACGTCGGGCCCGGCTCAGTTGCTCTATATTGCGTCCAAAATCGCGCTTGTACTTCTTGCACACCCAGTTGCCGCTGCTGGTCTTCACGGCGATTTTTCCGATAGGCAAAGTGCTCTGCTCGCATGCGAAAGGCGTGCAGGGGCCAACAGGGACGCGGAGTAACTTAGTTGGTTCGCAGTTCGTGCGCGTTTTTTTTGGCGATTTTGATCATGCGGCTACGACTTCTGGTATTGCTGCTGCTGCTGCTTCTGCTGCTGCTGCTGCTGCTGCTGCTGCCAAGGCTAGGCTTCTGCTACTGCTGATGTTGTCAGTTATTGGGGAGGAGGCAGCACGACACACACTGCTCGATGGTGAGCATTTTTACATATAGACTAGACTACATGATAAACCAGAGTTTCGTCTTTCCAGTGCTTGCTGCTGCTGCTGCTGCGAGGTACACTATACCCTTCAATATCACACTACAGCCCGCATGCCTCTCCACGCATTCTCTGTGCTGTGCCGAACACTCATGTTCAATGGCCTGGCCCTCGTCCATTCCTGAACCGTCACCGAACTTGGCCCCGCAGCAGCAGATGAAGTCCTCGCCATCGGCTGCCTTTCCGCAGACGCTTTGTAGCCAAGCTGTCTTGTCGAAGGAGGGTTGTAGCAGGGGGGTCCCTTCACCGTGGAAGCTGTGCTCATCGTGACCACTCTCTCTTGCTCTCTCCCTTTTTCTCCGTTGCTCTGCGCTGTGCGTACCTTGGTACGCAGGCTGCTGCTGCGCGACCAGGAGGCTGCGTGTCTGCTCTATAATACCGCCCCTGCCCCTTTATTATATAGGATTTAGAATCGGGGTTGTTTGCATAGGAAATTATGTGGCGTAATGGGGGGGGGGAAGGGGTCTTCGTACCCTCCCCCCCCTCTGGAAGGGCGGAAAAAACGTTTTGGCACGTAGGTGTCGAATTTTGTTTTTTTTGTGCGCCCTTGGGTAAGGAACAAACAAAACAAGAAAAAAAAAGGGAAAAACAGTCTAAACCCAGTCGGTACCAAGATGGCAGCCGTTTCCACGGCCTACTGTTGTGCAAACGCAACAAAATAGAGAGGTGCCACGTGCGACAAACCAAAAGTTCTTACCTTGTATAGATTGCCAGCATGTGTCGCTGCTGTTGTACGTAGCGCGCGATATAGCTACAATAGGTGAGGACCGTCGAAAACAAGGCCCGCGCCGCCTGCATTACAACTGAACGCTACTGGCTATTATAACGCGCTGCTGGCTAGAGTGTTGTCGGCATCCACCGCCACCATTGCCGAAGACTCCGTCATACTCATACAGCTACTACACAATGAATAGTAATAGTTCGTGTCTGATGTCGAAGTGGGCCGGTCGTAGTCCATCCTACTCATACAGCTATTACATAATTAATCCCCCCCCCCCCGCGATAGACTGGTGCATTTTTGTTTTTGTTTTTTCCCCAAAAAAAACGTCAAATTTATCCTCTTGAAAGGATTTATAGCTTCCACGCACAAATTGCCCGCCCCCCCCCGCCCCCCCCCCTCCTTTCCCCCCCCCCCCTCCAACCCCGCTCGCTTTTGATCAAAACCAGGCCCCCACGTCCTTCCGCCCCGCCCCTCACCGGTTATTCGACTTCCAGGATTCACTCGATAAACGGATACATTTCCCTCCACAGCTGTCAGATTTTGTCCCCCTCAAAAACGGGTTTAATAGTTTCCGCGCACAGACTGACTAACATCACCCTGTTGACCCTAATAGCTGCACTGTATGTAGTTGTAAGGGGAGTCGCCGACCTATATCCTTAATGAGGGCATACAACTCGTAATACGCGCGATCGGAGCATCACACACAGCTTGCAAAGATGAGTTTCGACGAAATCTTCGATCTCACAGCTGGAAGAGTGTATTTTGTTTTTTTATAATAATTAATAGTTCGTGTCTGACGTGCTCTGCCTGCATTGACTGAAGATCGAAAGCGAGAAAAATTATATTATAAAAATTAAAATACACTCCAGCTGTGAGATCGAAGATTTCGTCGAAACTCATCTTTGCAAGCTGTGTGTGATACTCCGATCGCGCGCATTACGAGTTGTGTGTCCTCATTAAGGATATAGGTCGGCGACTCCCCTTACAACTACAGTGTAGCTATCAGGGTCAACAGGATGATTTTAGTCAGTCTGTGCGCGGAAACTATAAACCCCGTTTCTGAGGGGGACAAAATCTGACAGCTGTGAAGGGAAAGGGGGGCCTGGTTTTGATCAAAAGCGAGCGGGTTTGGAGGGGGGCGGGGGGGGGGGAAAGGGGCAATTTGTGCATGTAAGCTATAAATTCTTTCGAGGGGATAAATCTGACGATTTTGGCACCAGTATATTATTGGGGGCGGGGAGGGGGGGGGGGGGGGGGGGGGGGGGCAGCTCAATATTTGCCTGGAAACTATACATTATTTTGAGGGGATAAATGTGACATTTTTGGAAATAATACATCAGTTTATCATGTATATCCTGCGGTAGGTCGTACAATCAGTGAGTAAAGAGAGGGTGGAGTGTTCGAGGGGGTGGGGTTGGGATGGGTTGGGGGGGGAGGGGGGGGGGGGGTGGGGGCGGGGGGGGGGGGGGCGGGGGGGGGGGCGGGGGGGGGGGAATACAGCGGCATGGATGGCTCTCGAAAGATAATGAGGTGATATCCTGTGCGTGAAGTGTTTATTGATGTGGCGGATTTCGACATTTGGTGGGGCGTTTGAGTAAGGGAGAGCAAGAGGGGGGAGGGAGAGATTTTTTTGGAGGTTTAGGTCACAAATAATATTCAAATACACTTCGGCTGTGAGATCAAAGATATGTATCAGCTTGTTATACGCGTGGTGCTAGGTCTAGGCGATCGTGCAGGTGGTCGGGAAAGAGGGGGCGTTGGAGGGGGGGGGGGAGGGGGGATATGCTACTTTGCAGCCGCCTCAAGCGTCGCCCGAACAAAGCTGGGAATAAGCGGCTACCAGCACACTCGGTGAACAGAGGTTAACGCTGACAGGAACCCCGCCCGGTTGATTTTGCGCAGTATGATATGGCATCTGATATTAATAGAGCAATGAATAGCAGCCGATATGTACGATTTAACCTTAGGGTCTGTTGGTTGTATAGAACTACCCACTGAACTACGTATTCTATATAACCAACAGGGTCCAATGGACGTCGGAATCGCAAAAAGAATACCATTATTTTGCCGGCATACTAGGTCTATAACAATAGAAACAATCAACATGTGTTTCACCGACTATGTTGGTCCCTTTACCACCTGCCGAGGGGGAGGGGGTGATTGGGCTCCATAGCCGCTCCATGCCCGGCTCGCCTGGCTCTAAGCCAATAGATCAGATTGCAGCCGACTTGCTGTCGGTCCGACTGGCATCGCAGCCGGGATTGTCATAAGTTGGCTGCATTTCACTTTGGTTGCAGGCGGATGCGATATCCCTCGGGGTACTTTTTTATTTTCTTGGTTTCCTTTTTTTTTTTTGTTTCTGCTCCCGAATACTCAGCTCAGAACTCGTGTTGGAGCGTGCGTCGTTCGGAGATGTACCACTTTTCGTTCGGCTGGAGTTGCCAAGGGGGTAGAAAAACATCCAACAAATATATATTGTAAAAATAAAAGTACACTCCTCCAGCTGTGAGATCGAAGATTTTGTCGAAACTCATCTTTGCAAGCTGTGTGTGATACTCCGATCGCGCGTATTACGGGTTGTGTGTCCTCATTAACGATATAGGTCGGCGACTCCCCTTGAAACTATAAGCTGGTGTGTGAGGATTTTGGTCGAAACTCATCTTTTCAAGCTTGTTGTGTGTGATACTCCGATCGCGTATTACGCGTATATTATAAAAAATGAAAATACACTCCAGCTGTGAGATCGAAGATTTCGTCGAAACTCATCTTTGCAAGCTGTGTGTGATACTCCGATCGCGCGCATTACGAGTTGTGTGTCCTCATTAAGGATATAGGTCGGCGACTCCCCTTACAACTACAGTGTAGCTGTCAGGGTCAACAGGATGATTTTAGTCAGTCTGTGCGCGGAAACTATAAAACCCGTTTCTGAGGGGGACAAAATCTGGCAGCTGTGAAAGGAAATGTATCCTTTTATCAAGTGAATCTTGTAAGTCGAATAACCGGTGAGGGGGGTGGGGCGGAGTTTTGAAGGACGTGGGGGCCTGGTTTTGATCAAAAGCGAGCGGGTTTGGAGGGGGGGGGGGGAGGGGGGAAAGGGGGAAACTTGTGCATGTAAGCTATAAATCCTTTCGAGGGGATAAATCTGACAGTTTTGGCACCAGTATATTATTGGGGGCGGGGGGGGGGGGTGGGGCGTGTGGGGCAGCTCAATCTGTGCCTGGAAACTGTACATTATTCTGAGGGGATAAATGTGACGGTTTTGGAAATAATACATCAGTTTATCATGTATATCCTGGGGTAAGTCGTACAATCAGTGAGTAAAGAGAGGGTGAAGTGTTCGAGGGGGTGGGGTTGGGATGGGTTGGGGGGGAGGTGGGGGGGGGTGGGGGCGGGGGGGGGGGGCGGGGGGGGGGAAGGGCTTTAGGTGAGGGGTTTGTTATACGTGTGGTGCTAGGTCTAGGCGATGGTGCGGGTGATGGGGAAGAAGGGGGCGTTCGAGGCGGCGGGGGGGGGGGGGGGACACAGCGGCATGGATGGCTCTCGAAAGATAATGAGGTGATATCCTGTGCGTGAAGTGTTTCTGAATGTGGCGGATTTCGATATTTGGTGGGGCGTTTGAGTAAGGGAGAGCAAGAGGTGGAGGGGGGGGGGGGGGGGGGGGAGATTTTTTAGGAGGTTTAGGTCACAAATATTATTCAAATACACTTCGGCTGTGAGATCAAAGATATGTAGCAGCTTGTTATACGCGTGGTGCTAGGTGTAGGCGATTGTGCAGGTGGTCGGAAAAGAGGGGGCGTTGGAGAGGGGGTTGGGGGGAAAATAATTGAAAACTACGTCATGGATGGTCAGAAAGATAATGACGTGATATCAACTGCGTATAGGTGTTTATTACTCAGGCCGATTTTGATTGTGAGTTGAGCGTTTGGACAAACTAGGCGGAAGGGGGGGGGAATCGGGGGACGGAGGGGCGGGGGGGGAGGGTTGGTTTTTTTTTATGAACAAGAGGGGTCAGTGGAGGGGGAGGGGAGGGGGGGGGGGGGGGGCGGGGGGCGGGACATTTCAATATGTGCGCGGAAACTATAAATCCTCAAAGGGGACAAACCTGACGATTGAAGCAATAAGACATCCCTTTATATCATCTGCCTGGTAATGTTTACTATTCTAGAAGGTTTGATGTTAGATGCAGCATGCAACCCAGTGTAGTAAATAACGTGTTAAATCTTCATAATTTGTTGTTGTATGATACATCGATCGAAAGCTAGGAATATTTTATAGAATATTTGTAGGTACCATTATTTTCTGACATCGCTAATTATAAGGAAGAGATACGTATTGTCAAATACAACAGGCGAGGTGATGTTGTCATGCACTGTTTGTCACCATCATCATACAGTTACCATTATTTTCTGACATCGCTAATTATACGAAAGAGATACGTATTGCCAAATACAGCATGCGAGGTGATGTATGTGGCCATGTACTGTCTCCGCCATTGAGCATTAGAGAGAGGGATGCGAATCGTCAGTTTTAAAGGAACGCTTGGTATACATGTGCTCAATTACGTTACCTCGTTTGTCATACTTGGTATACACGCGCTCAATTACGTTACCTCGTTAGTAATACTTCGCTTGGTATAGGTTGGGAGGCGATCATGCAGACGGTATGTACGAAATACCCTACGTAATGGGTTGGTAAGGTTGTTTACCGCAATTTTAACACATCTGCCTGTGCTTCCTATTCAAAAATTTCTTTTGTCTCAAATAAATGTACGATTTCACGCCTATGATTTTACCTTGTCGATGTGGGGCTCTGCGGTCGTCAATTTTAAGTCAGAGATACGTCCTACCAATACATCAGGCGAGGTGGGTATGTGACGTCATATATATGCGATGTCGTCACTATTGATCGCGAGGGTGATTTTACTTCGTTAGGTATATGGTACTGTGTTTCGTAGAGGTCGTCTCAGGAGGGTATGCGATGGGTCGGCAGTGTGGTTTATCGCAATTTTATCAGGTCTGCCTGTGCTTCCTTTTCAACTTATTATTGTCTCAAATGTACGATTTCACGTCCATGATTTTTACCGTGCCGCTGTGGGGCTCTGAGGTCGCCAATTCTAAGACAGAGATACATCTTACAAATACAGCAGTTGATGTGGGCATGCAACGTCATATATATGCGATATTAGTACTATTGAACGCGAGGGTGACTTTACTTCGTCAGGCATATGCTACTGCGTTTCGTAAAGGTTGTCTCACGTGGACATGCGATGTCACCACTATTGAACGCGAGGGTGACTTTACTTCGTTAGGCACATTCCACTGCGTTTGGAATGGTAGAGGTTGTCAGGCAATCATGTAAGCGCATGGAGGCACGAAATACCCTGCGTAATAGGTTGATAGTGTGGTTTACCGCAGTGTTGACATCCCTGTCTGTACTTACTTTTCACATTATTATAGACTATATAGTGTACGCTTATACGTCCTGTTTTCTCCCCACTGTCGTCGAAGATGTTGTAGTCCTGTAGATGTCGCGTCCATATCTGGTGCTCTCGTTAGTGGTGTTCATGAAAACATGCCTTAACATGTAGTAGATGATCGCTGAGTGGTGTTCCTTTCCTTTACATCAAGCCAGGTAGTATATGCCAACGCAACCGCTTGCTTGACAAAC